>WUAR02568578.1:7386-26845 GCA_015164055.2 Chrysaora achlyos | reverse complement strand
CACTCGAGACCATTTGGCTTCTTTTCTGTGAATTTCATGTGAGGAGAGTGTAAACATGGAGATAGAAACGTTGGTATCCTATCGACATATTTGCTCTGAGGGTCCCCATTGGGATTCTGAAAATAACAAACTCTTGTTCATTGATATATTCGGGAAAACCTGCACAGCTGTAGACCTTCAGAGCAAAAAGGTTAGTATTTGGTCTTGATCTGCCTCCCTGTAGGCCTAAAGTGTAAAGACAAGAAAATGAAGCAGAGTTGGATCTAGAGTTGGATAGCTGAAACAAAGATGTCTGCACGACAGCTTCACACAGATATCTTACTTTTATAGATCTTGTGATTTTGAGATTCTGTTGTTAAAACTCTTAATCCCAACAAAATCAATAATCCCAATAAGTTCCTTTTATTAAACATTATTGGTTTTTCGCAAGAAAAACTTCCTTAAGTGGTGCAGAACTCTGTAATTTATGGAACATTGCATATAGTATTAAGTTTCCGGCTACCTGATGGATCTATCTACGAATAAGACAAACTTCAACAATTGGAGGATTATTGCATTTAATGAAATAATATATAGAAAAATTATATATATGCATATTACGAAAAAAATAAAAAATATGAAAAACTATACTTCTCAGAGTGGGAAATGTCCCAGCACAAAAAAGGTTAGAGAAAAGCCTCAGGTAAAAGTGTTGAAAATGGATTGATCATTGATATAAATGCAAACTCCTGGCAACCTTGCTCTATTGTTTTGATTGGTCTGTGACAGATTTCTAATGCTCATTAGGTAAAAGATTTATAGTGAGAACAAAGGCTTTGAGAATACAGGCTGTCAATCATAGCTGTTCAAAAACCAATGGGAAAATTAATTTTTGCTTAAATTTCAGCTCTTATTTGATAAAGTATCCTAGATCATTATTGCCTCCTTGTTGTCACTTCCGAGTTTGAAAGAGAGAGTTCTTATTCTCATCTAAAATCTTCCCATAGGTAAACATTGTGAGTGGCATGACTGATACAGTCTCTGCAGGTATTCAATTTCAACTATCAGATATTTTTTCTGTTCTATTTCATATCAAATTTTTCATCCCCCTGAAATAAATCTGCACCAATAATAGTAAGATTCTATCTTTTTCAATGGTTAAATGGAAGGTTACTTTTTAGTTGTGCCAAGAGCTGGATCTAAGAATGAGGTTGTGATATGTCATGGGCAGAAGTTGGAGTTCCTTAATCTTGAGGTTTCATTTGATTATATCTGTTCATTAAACTTTCCCCTGACTTCTCAAAACTTGTTGTGTAGTTAATGGAAAATGAGCAACTGTATAGTTAAAAGTTGAAATGAATAAGCCAGAGTGTTAGCATCTTTGGAGTGTTGACCAATGTTTGGATTAACTGCTGACAGGATATGGAAACAATGATGATTATGCAAGATAAATTGTTTCTTTTTTCAGTCTTCCAAATTAGAGTTAATTGCTCATTTAGGTGAGTTCAATTATATTTTTTGTCATAAATGAGCTTTTTGATACAAGTCCAGCTATTGCTTATTTTTTATTATAGTTTAGATTTCCAGTTTTTATTTAATTTGTTTTTTATTGTTTTTACTTAGACAAGAATACTGACAATAGGCTCAATGATGCCAAATGTGACCCGGTTTGTATTGATTTTTTAAGCCCTCATTTTTTCATTTTTGAAATACTTGTTGATTTCTAAGGTTTTTGTATCTTTGATACCTTAATTGTTTTTGCTCTTACAGCAAAAGGTATGGATTGGAATAGTTATTCACAAGTATTCATCAACAGAAATTTCAAATTTTCTGTTTAACTAAATTCATGTTATTATTGCTTATTTTTATAACAATAAGAATCGTTTTTTTGCAGGCTGGACGACTTTGGGCAGGCAAGTTTCTCCAATGACTGATTGTTATTATGTGTCTTTGAGCTAATTGATAACTGACATAGGGGTTGTTAGAAGCAATTATTCTACTTAGATCACTGTCATTTAGCTTTACTGTTCCTGCTGTTTTGAAGTGCTATATTTAATCCCTTTTTTTTAAAGATTTATAAAATGGTATGTAACATAAAAGCTACCCTGTCGTTGTGTAATTTTTCAACCACTTCTATTTCTTCACCTTAAAGGAACAATGGGGCCCGAAGCATCACCTGGAAATGTTGTTCCAGAACAAGGCTCAGTAGTACGTTGAGAGTGGTAGTTCTTATTTTATCAATTATTTTAATGAAAACGAAAGATGAGATACTACCCAATGTTTAGCATTCAATGAAACCTGGTTGTTTATGCTGAGCTGCTGGAGTAATTCCTGTGTTTCTTACAAGCCTGGTGTATCATGTGACATTGCACTCTGAAAACGTGCACTATTCTCATATTTTGGAGAAATCTCTGCAAAACAACCCTACACCATGATGTTTTGTTTCCAATCTGAAAAGGATAAGGAAAGGACGCTCACTGTGCTTTAGTGGAACCCTATTTTTCTCGATTTTTTTGCAAAATGTTTAATAATTAACACTCCTTGCTTGCAAAATAGGGTAATTTTTAGATTATATCACCGCTGTCATTTTAGATTTTATCATCAATCATGTATTTTTATAGTTTTGTCTTGATGAGAAGAAAAATATTCAACAAAAATTTGATAAGGTAAAAGGTTTTTTTTTATCCTAGATTATTACGGATTTCAAACTGTTTTCTCTTACGATGGAAAACAAATTAATGCCATTTCTGCAAAGACTTACATACTGTTTGTATTCGAATTTAGAAATCAATTTAATTAATAACTGTAGACATATCTTATTTATCTTAGGTTAATATTGCAAATGGGCTGGCTTGGAGCCTTGATAAAAGGACATTCTATTATATAGATTCTTTGCTACGGTGAGTTTGTGTAGCCACCACAACCTTGGGTTGCTAGAAATTCTTAACAAAGTTAAAGCTCAAAAATCGTTGACCATCCCCAAGGGTGTAAATTTTAATATATATGTCATTGATGGTTCCTTGTGTACGTCACAGCCTAATCATTTATGTCCAACTTTGAATGTCCTTGGCCATTTTACCCTTTTGAGTTTTTTTGATTATGCAACATTGCCTGAAATATGGTCTTGCCATATTGCTATTGTCATTAAACTTGAACTTACAATCTAGGTAATGCTTTATCTGCGTTGTGTTTTTGTTGTTATATACCTCTTGCAATTGCCATACCACTGTACAATTGTTTTAATTGCCATCTTTTATTCTAGAGGTGTGGATGCATTTGATTACGACCTCAAGTCCGGTGACATCAAGAATCGAAGAACAGTCATCAACATAGCGAGTTTCGAACCTTTTGAATATGTAAGTAAAAACCTTATTTTATCTCAATTCATTTCTACTGTTGGTTATTATTCTTTCATCTCGATTAACTTAAATCCTGCTGTTGTAGATTCCAGATGGCATGTGTATTGATGCTGAAGGTATGCTGTGGATTGCTCTCTTTAATGGCGGAAAGGTATTTCTTATCTAAATATATTTATTTTAAAGAAATTATTAGTTGTGTTAGAAGTAATCGCAGTTGAGGATTTGAAAAGTTGACAATATTTGCACTCGCACATTTTTTAATTATGTTTCTCTTCAAGGTTATACGTTGTGATCCAAAATCAGGAAAGAAGATTTCAGAAATTATATTTCCTGTCAAGCAAACAACCTGTTGTTGTTTTGCTGGTGAAAACCTTGACCAGTTAATTGTGACAAGTGCGAGGTAGTTTCAATATTTTAGTCTTTCAAATCGCTTAATCTGTTTTCCCCTAAAATCTTTTGCTTAATTATGGTCAATCACAGTGATCCCTTCGTAGCAATTGAATTTGGCCAAATTTTGCACCGACAGCTACTTTTTCCAAGAGTCACTACATTGTTTTTTTTTCTCTAAATTTTCCATGACACCTTTCAGTTTGCTGTCCGATGAAGAGCTAAAACAACAACCCTTGGCTGGCAATGTATTTCGCATCAAAAACGTAGGCGTTTGTGGTGTCCCTGGAGTATCTTATGCTGGCTAAAGAAGCCTTTCCTTCATTTGGCACCTGATCATAACCTGATGAACAACAAGATTTCGAATTTATAATAGTAATATTTAATTGACACCAAAGTGAAAACGATTATGGTTTTCATGTCAACATTTGTACTTTAGCTTTTGAATAAAACTGATCAAACGTCATTTCTGATTCTTTAACACTCGCTTTTACTTGTTGCATTTTTCGTGCTGCTTTTTTTTATTTGGTGGCAATTCAAAATAGAAAGATTCGCGAAAGGTAAAAAAACTGACAGAAAATAGCTAGCGCTTCCAATAACATCCACTTTGATTCCAATGAATGAAATGTGACAAACCTACCTTTTTTAACTCTGGAACGTATGGCAAAGGATCGGAAAAAATAGAAGTCCTTTGTGGACAAGGAATGCGCAAAGATCCCTGGTGGATTATGCAATTAACGTAACGTAAAGTAACGTGATTCCAATGAAGGTTAAGCTTCAGCACGTATCTGTAGTCGATAGTTCTTCAAAGAACAAATATTTTGTCTCGATTTTTAACTCTCATTTTTGCTCCTGAAGATAAAATCAGAGTTTTGAATGCACAAAGTTTTTCTGCCACTTGTGTAGTACAATTTTACATCATCATTGTTTTATCGTCAAAAGCTTGTTAATTCTACACTTTTAATTCTCTTCAAAACCCAAAAGAAAGTCTTAAAGGTAAGAAATGATCTAATGAAGGATCGAAATGGCAGTCAAACGGCATTCTAGGGTTGTGATTGGTGGGTCTGGGCATCTGGGCCCTTTTCGAGTCTCGTAACCAGTTTCTCTAAGCTTGGTTGCAAAGCAAATGAAATTTATTTTAATTTCAATTTTAGTTTTATCTTCTTCTATAATTTGTCAATACAAATATTGCAATGTCAAAAAAGGGAAAGAAGTCAAACTGTAAGATTCTAAATTTTTATATTTGCTTGCTTGCGTTGCATTTAGGAATACAATAGGGCCTAAGTAAGGCCTACCCAACCCTATTGTGTAACCAGTTAAATTGGACCTCAATTCAAACCTCTCGGCAAATGTAAACTTGCGAAGCCTACAGTATGCTCTCTTCGAATTTTATTCTATGTCAAATTTTGCTTTAGAATATTCTACCCTTCCAATTTGTCACAAAATTTGCAGAGTTCCAAAGCACCTACAGAGATGTAATGCTTAGTAAGACGGCAGCTCTCAAAGTGAACAACATTCTGCATCAATGTTTTACCTAGATTGAACCTTGATTAAAGCAACAACTGTAGAAGTGGTTTCACTCAATGTTTGTTTTTTTTTTCAAAGTGTAATGCGGACCTAAAGCCCTATGGCAAACCCATAATGGTTTCTTAAAGGTGCTTATGCATTTGGTTGCATTGGTTTTTACCTTGATTGCCAGGTGTATACAGTATATCTGAAAAAAAAGAAGGAAAGCATTTTACAATTTTCCTTATAATTACCTTAAAGGTGACTACTTTAATACTACAAATGGATGTGTATCTGCTGAACATGCTTTGCCTCTGCCAGAGAGCCTGGATCTTCAGGTGAATATTCATCCTATCAAACTTTGGGATATCTTAAATTTAAGGAGACATGCATAAAGGCATGGGGTTCAGAGCTCCATTTTTTGGATCATTCTTGCCTTATAGCCGTGAATTTAGTATGAAATCTTGTTAATCTTGTTAGTTGATAATATTGATAAATGTTCACTTTCTGCATTTTTATTTCCACTACATTTTTATTTCCACTACAGATTGACCAAATTATAGATACATTTCCTCATATCACAAAAGAAATCGCAGCTGTGATCTTACAGAGCTATGATTTCAACCTGGAACAGGCTATTGATTCCATAGGACAAGGTATTAAAGTTCATTATCTTTTTTGTGTCAAAAGTACAGTTGTTCAACTGCCGTGCTAAACATAAAAAAATTAGCAATTTTTGATAAATATCAACTTTTTTTAAATCTGTTTTTGTTAAAAGATGGAGCTGAAGGTTTTCTTGCTTGCTGGAATACTCAAGGGAAAAGGGGAAAGGTGGGAGTCAAGTTTTGTTTTAATTTGTTTAAAATGAAATAGTTTTTGTTTAATTTGTTGAATTGGAATATAATTTATAAGCTGCCAGAAAGAAAAAAATCTGTAGTTATTTTATTCTGTATGTTTACAAGGACACTGTAAATGTTACTGCTCTTTGATAAGAAACATAATTTTAACTATGTTAAGATTTTATTTGCAAATCCTCAGACTGTCCTTTCATATCTGCCCTACTAGTAACATAAAAGAAATTTTATGTTAATCTGAAAATTGTTCTTTGACAATGGTCAACAGTGATTATGAAGCACCATTCCCATGACAACCTTTTCTGATCAGGGAATCACCGTAAAGCAAGCATTTCACTTCTTGGAATTCGATTCGCACAAACGTTATATTCATTTCACATAATAATTTATCGTCATTGGTGTTGCAGCGTATAGAGAAATGGTTAGAATTGCAAATTTAGTTGAAATCTGTCTTTTTTCTTTGAAAGAGTGCTTTCAGCAATCGCAGAAATAAAAAGAAAAATAGGACCAACCGAAAATCAACAACTTCTGCCGCTCTAAAGTCGAACGATGGCGATTCTGAAAAAAATATCTCCGTCAACACTGCTGCTCCAGGTGTGTTCGCCTAGCACCAATTGAACTGTTTCTCAGAATGCTCTATGTCTGTTTCTATCGATGTAAAGAAGCTTTAGTTCACTAAGCTTCCCGTCAAGTAATCTTTCGTTGCATAATCCTTCGATTCATGCTCCACCCTTCATCCTTCATTGTAATATTAATTAAATTCTCTGAATTCAGCCATTATTTCCTGGAAATCCCGATATGCTAACAATGCATCAAATTTCTTCAAGATTTACTGACATTCAGTACTAGTAGCTCCGACACTAGAAAAGATAAAAAAGAGACGTTACCACTGGCAGCGAATGTTCATCCAAAGCTGGAGTTTAATGCTAATGAAATGGATAAGAACGGAAATTCTTTGAAAAGAAAACCAACTGTAAAAGATTTGATGCCAAGATCTGTTAAAGATTTGCAAAGATCTGCAGTTGCAATTGCTAGGTTCAATTTGGTTTTTCACGAGGTAATCCTGGTAATTTGTTTTTCAAGTTGTTTTATTTCCTGATCATTACTTCGTATTTATATAAATTACTGATTTTAACTTTTAAATACATTCGTTTTAGAACGTCGAGACGGCAGAAAAGACCTTGAACGAGTACTTTAGGAAAATCAAAGAATGGTGAGGCTATTCTCATTTTGTTTAACAGCCATGAACTTTGCTTAAAGCTGTTTGTCATTTTTAGTTGGTTGATTTCTATTTTCTTATCCATTTTTTGCAGTGTTAATGAAAGAGAAAAGAGCCTTACTGGCGAGCTTATCGCTGTGAAAACTGCAGCAGGTAGCTATGCCATTAATAAACTAGAAAATCGTTTTTTTATAAATTTTCTTACTTCATCGTCTACTTAACTTAGATATTGTCTCATAGATATTGTATCAAAATAATTGCATATTTGCACATTTGTAAATATTCAAGTTGTTTTTGCTACAGTAAAATTACTAGATGAAAGACAAGAACTCGCAGCCACGCTCAAACAGAGTTGTAATCATATTTCTACAATGCAAGAAGAAGAAGTTGTGGAATTAAGATTTGCAATTAAGGTAAAGTAAAAACTACACATATTATTTTCTTTGTGTAGCAGGCCAGAATGAAAGCAGTGTTAGCTGATGTAAACCTGCCTTAAAATAAAGAATAATAATTGTTCATATTCTTTGGGTTCTCAGGCAGTAAGGTCCACAGCAGTGCTCCTCTACCATATGTTATCTGACGTTAGCTGCCTCGACCTTCGTTGGCCATTACGAATCTTTTGAAAATTTCTTAGCCAACATCTCGCTAGTAGTTCAATTGACGTCTCTTTTTTAATCTTTCTTGTTAGAGTTTCATTGGGGATCGAAAAATTGACGAGCAAATTGCAAAAACTATTTTGTTTAATGCAGATTGCGAACAAATGATTCAGGTATTCATTTATTTTGCTTTTAATACATTTACCATTGCTCTATCCAAAAGAGAATTAAACACCTGACACTTTTTACTGCAAAATTACGCAAAATATATCGAAACAAGGGATGGTAGCCTGTGCTTTTCAAAGCTATTTTATTGTTCTTTAGATTAATTATTTTACAGGTATTGCCTGGTCCTATCTTTTTTGAAGTGCCAACTGTCTTCTTTAATTTGATCATATTTTCTTTAATCTTTCTGTTATACTGTTTTCATTTTTAGACAATAGGAAGTTTCGGTCATGGTAAGTTGATTGGATCTATTTTTTAGTCTATATTGAGTATTTTGCCCCCAAACTGGGCTCGAAAAAGTCGGTTTTACGTTCCTGTTAAATTGTTTTGATATCAAGTAACTATTATCACATGTTTCAATCAAATGAGATAGGAGTATGTTGTATTTATTTGATTGCAAGCATTGGAAATCATGCAATTGTTTGCATTGATATGATAGCAATATGTTTTTTATTGTTGCTTCTTATTTCATTTCCTTATCTTTCAGTCAATCCAGTTACAGCCCATTATAAGCAAAATATATTCCCACCAGCATCCCACCAGCAAACCGTTAATAATGATAACAAAAGTGCGTGTGACTGGAAGTCCAATGACAACCTTGTGAATCAAGCTGATATATCTGATCATAATGAAAAAAAGGTAGCAAAAAAGTTACCTGAAAGACCTTTGTCAAATTTGGAACTATTGGAACGCTTAGAAACTCATCAAAAGTTAAAAGAATCGCTTCACCAGCAAGTATGCGATATTTATCTTGATTAAAGTATTTGATCCAGGTTTCTGACTCAATAAAACTACGATCAATATTCAATACGATAATATGGGCTGACTTAGAATTTACAATTCTAGAGAAAAAATCTAAATAGAATTGCCAAAGTATAATACAAGAGCAAAGTCACATTTCTGGCAATGTTAAAATAATCTCCTTTCTAATTTTCGAGTTTTATTTGCAGAGCTTGCAAGTAAACCATGAAACCACACAAATTCAAAGTCAAAATCAAGGTCTCAATAAACCAATCCAATCATGCCAAACAGAAATGGCTCAACCAGCCCACGACAGCAATGAAGCGAATGACATCAAGTTTTCGGATTCTGCCATATTTTCTTCAACTGAGCATTTGAAAAATGAACATGGTGAGCCACTTGATCGTAGGAATGTTAATAATTCAGCCACTCAGCGAAAAAGATTTGAAGCACAAAATGAAAATAGAACAGAAAGGAACCAAAAATTCCAAAGAAATGGCGAGAGGAGGGAAGTTAATGGTAGCAAGAAAAATCAAGTACAAAAATCAAGAGCTGATTGGAGGACCAGGGATGATCGGCTGGCTTACAAAACCACCGAAGATTGGAGGAAGAAAGAAAACAAGGAGAAAACTGAGATCGGTAAAAGCTTTCAAAAATCTTCAAAATCTCGATGTGAAAAAGCATTTGGTCCAAGGACTGACGATTCTTGGAAGAAGGATACATCATTTGCATCTGATAAAACTACGTCAAAATCACAACAGGAGCCGAATAAATTCCGCAGAAGATATAGATATAGGATGCAGAAACGGGATAAAGATAGTTCTAATGTCAACCACCTTTATGGAAATGAAGAGCAGAAGATCTCATCAGGGTATAATAATACAAAGGTACTAAACGAAGAGAGCGGTCAAGGAGAATGCTCAAATGCTGCAGCCCCTAATGATTTTAGTGTTAAATCTGGCTAAATTAGAAGATTTCAAGAAAGATAGCACGCAAAATCTGTATTACTTAAATACAGTTAATTACAGGATAATTTCAGTAGAGCAGAACTTGATGAATTTCCACTAAAGGGCAGATTTAAATTTATAGAGCTTCGAATTCAAAATGTATTAAAAATTTTTACCACGGAAATCTTTCTTGTTTTTTTTTTTTAAATTGCTTGCTCTCGCACGCCTTTGCCGTTGTAAATAATTTTGTTACGTCATGTGATCAAAACCATCCATGGGAACGAGGCTTGCCTATCATTTTTTTTTCAAGCCAACTCTACTTTCATTGGATTTTGATTTTATATTTAAGTAGGCCTAACTTGAGCAAGCGGGACTGAGTCGAGAAGCGAAGTTCCAGATGTGAAAACATTGCCACGAAAGGTTAAGAAAGCTATGAAAAGCATATTCAAAAAGGATGCCACCAAAGAAATGGGAAATATGCTTCCATTCGCGGTATGGAAGGTATATCCAGTTATCAAACAACAATGGTCGAGCAAGGCGGGATGGCGATACTTATGACCATGGTTTAGTATTTAGCGACCGTCCTCTTCATGTCGGAGAGTTATTCCAGTTAAAAATTGAAGAAATGGAATCTAAATGGGCAGGATCACTTGTAAGAAAAATCATATAAATTTAACTAAGATGAAAATGAAAAAATAAATAAGTTAGGGAAACCAAATGCCAGTTGCTGTAGGTAGTGTAGAATTAGTTCTAACTGATTGATTGATTGATAGGCACATATGCTTGCTATCTTAGCAAGGTATGGGTTTCTGTGCTGAACACAGGGAGACCACTGAATATCCCAAGGCTAATCTAAGCAGTGCGACCCCAGTCCTTGGAATTACAGAGAGCTGATGAATCTCCTCACTCTTTTATGGCGAGTTTGACGTAGGTCTGAATCAAACCCCCAACAGTGGCTTCCTTTTCCGATTTGCTCAGCACTAGACCATTGTGACTACGGATTATCGTCTTCACCTATTACCTCTATTGGACATGGAAAGTCCAATCCTTTAAAATTTGCTTTTACTGCCCATAGTGGTGAACATCTACAAAGAAACTTACTGTTGTACGTCAAGATTTTATTAAAAAATATCCCAATATTTTTACTGGATATGACCTTTGCTGAAGCTACATTTCATTTGCTAAATTTTTCTCTTTTAGAGGTTAGGAGTGACCACAGAAAATCCCAATTTCCCCGAAATCAAAATTGCTCGTGCTGTTACAGATCTATTTACACGTGATGATGATAATTATTGGATTCTCTCAGGATCCCATGTTCACAATGGAACAAAAGAAAAAGCATATAAACTAAATCTTCATGAATTGAATGTTTATGACAATGTAGCAGTACAAGTCAGGTCAAATGGTGATTTACATTTCTATAAAAATGGCTTTGATAAGGGCATTGCAATGAGTAACATTCCTGCAGATAAAGAAATATTCGCCGTCTTTGATTTGTATGGCAGGACAAAACAAGTCTCTTTGCATTATTTTGAAGGTGAAAATTATTTTTGAGTGCAACAATGGAATGAAAATATTTATTACTTATTACTATAATTAATAAAATATCTTGAACTGTTTTCATGTCGATTGAAAAATTAAAATTTCCTGGTACTCCATGTTGCTGTATTTCATTGGCAAATTTAATAATTATCTCCTTGATCACATAAACAGCAAACTTACAATAATGCATTCTAGATTTTGCTTTTTAACAGTATGTATTTCGTTGGATTTTTAATTTCTTTTCTAGCACCATCACTAGAAGACCTTTGCCGAAGAGCAATCAAAAAGAACTTTTCAAAGAATGTTATAAATAAGCTTCCTTTACCGCCACAGCTGAGAGAAATACTGACATAAAATTTAACTAACAAATTAGTTATGATTATTGAATATTTTTATTCAGGCAATAGAGTATACACTTTTAAATATCTTATCTAATCTTTCCATTGACTCTGGTACTACACTGGAACCACATAAGTATATGTTAAATGCTACATAAATAGTTTTGGCAGTTACAAAATAGAAATGTAGTCTTTCTTGCAGTTTCTGTAGAGTTAAGTTAAAGTTGCACGACAATATAGACTATATTCCTGTTCGGCTACAATTTAGCATGCTGTCTTACCAATTTTTACATAAATGACACTTTGGGACACATTTTTGCATAACTGGCAAACTTTGGATTTATCCTCTTTGGCTTCATGTTTATCAGCAAAATTTGATTCCAAAAAAATTAAATTAACTTTCAGAATCAGTTTCCATCAAAACACTCTCGCGCGAGCAAAAGTCGACTGGATGCTCTACATCTCACAACAACCCCTTACCCTCTACCTCCCCCCTCCCTGTCGTCTTCACGCCCCCGGACTTTCGTATTTCGTATGATTCTCCATTGTTTTAGCCCCAAAATGGCCGACGATGAAGACAGTGTAAGTAAATTGCCCTTATTAGTTGTTCAGATTGCTTCTTTCATCAATTGCCCTTTTTATTTGGAAAATACCTTTTTGTCCATACTTTTTTTGGCAAATACTATTGGGATTAACATAACGAATGTGAAGTGTTTTCCAAAAAAGGGCCTATTTCAGTAACCTACAGACGAATACTAAATGACTATCACCGTGTTTCCGTAGTTTGCTGATTGGCATGAATGCCATTTGCGGAAGAAAATTACTTTCTTGAGAGGTAGCTTCTCGTTATATCCTCGTTATCAGTGCTAACCGATTTGAAATATTACTTTGTCTTTTAAATGTTGATCAACAGGGTTGTAGCATGCCATGCAAAATACTGTATGTCTATTCTATACAAACTTTCATTCCTTGACAGGAACCTGAAGTTTTTGAAATAGAAGATTTTACCACTGCATCAGAATGGGAAAGGTCTGTTATTATTTAAGTTTCATTTTTATAGCTGAGAAATTTTATAAAAATTAAAAAAGTACTCCTTTACCAGCTCTGCTTCTTGGGGGCACTGCATTGAAGTATCTAATTTGAATTTCTGAAGACTTAACTTTCCTCTGCTCTGCAAATGGCATACCATCTGATATCAATAGTAAGGGTCATATGCACTCTTAGAAGATAATGATGCTGCAATGCAACCATGCCTGATGCACTGGATACAATTGAAAAGCATTATGGTCTGATTATACATTACAGAAGTGAAAGAATATGGCTATGCAACCTCGAATTTGATGAGTTTTTAATACCAAGGGACCATGATTACATGCAACCTTGATAACACTTGAACAGTTTGAGCTCATATAGCAATCATGAAATCAACACTTGACAACTGTAGATATCTGAAGCCAAGATATATAGCACCACAGGTAATGCTTCACCTCACACATGTCTCAATACAGACCATGAAGACGGCAGAAATGAAGACATCTGGGGTCACATGAAATGAAAATTTAATGGATGCTTTTCTAAACAGCCGCATCAATGGCTGCTGGTGCTTCTCAGCAGAGACCTTGCAGTTTCTCAAAGTAACATAGCTGCTGAACAACACTATCTGACCTCTGGGCTGCAACCAAAGAGTTTCATGAACTGGGAAGATGGCTGAATTCCATCACTGCTGTGACCCTGTTGCATTGCATGTATATCATGCATAGTGTGTATAAATGGGCCACATGGCTCCCATTATCACGATGATAGTAATAATGATAAAAAATTAAGTATATTTAATTGTAATGAAGGCTTGCTTCTATTATTTTGCAAGTTGCATTTTCATAAGTCAACTGGTCAGAAAATAAAAGTAAAAGTAATCATTTTTATGTCATTGCCTTTTCTTTTGTTTTTCTTGCCCATTTCAAAGGTTTATTTATAAACTAAAACCATTCTTTTGACCCCCCTTATTGCTTAGCCTTTTATTTGGTGTGGTTTCTTTTTAGATTTATTGCAAAGTTAGAGGAAATAATTGGTTTATGGCATCTTGACAATAGCAAAAGTAAATTGTCTAAGGTAATAAGCTGGGATTTAATCGAGGTACTGTTATTCTCATCAATCATGAAAATTGATTATTTCTGATTATGGCAAAAGGCAAACCACTTTAATTTTGTCACCTGGCATACCTTTGTTTGATTCCCTGATCTAAGCATTAGGCTAACTCTTATTTTATTAGTTTATTAGTTGCCTATTGATTAGAACCCCATTGACTTTGCTCTTTAACATCCTTGTTAAGGAATGTTGCATTTAAATGCTGAAGATTTTTTGTCACTTTGCTGATCTAAATGTTGGTTAAATTTCAATCTTGTGCAGCAAATTCAAGAAATTAAACCTACATTTTTTAGAAAGATGAAGGAAATACATTGGCTGGCTTAACAAGACAGGATGTTGCAGAAACTGATCCAAGTAATAAGAAAGATGAGAGTAAAGAACAGATTGTAAGAACTGGATGCTTTTTTGGGAAATTGTTCAAAAAAATTCACTCACAGTTGTTCGGTTTATTTATCCATGTTTATATAGTGATTATGCTTGTTTATGATCTGCTGACAACAATGGTGATTGTGATAAATGTTGTTGATCGCCAGTTTCAATGTTTTTCCACCGTTTAACTTGAAAATAATGATACAAAATTCTGCTTTATTGTAGGAAAATGAACCTGAATGGTCAATTCAGTCAAAACAACTCTCATTTGCTGACTTTAACTTCACTTTTAGTCATCATAGACTATCATCTAATTCATTTAATACGCAGACTGGAACGTCGAAAAATGAAGGTAATTTTCTTAAAATTTTTAGTTTCATTTCTAGAATCCTTGTATTCGATTTTCTCAGCAACAGCCATTTAGATCTTTTAGGGAATTTCATAGTCATTTTTTGTTCATATCAAATTTTGTTTCTTAATTCCATGTTTGAGTTTCAAAAAGCACTATTGATGCAATTGACATTTTATGTCCTTTTCTTAGATTCGCAATATCTAACACTTTGCACTGTCTAAAACGTTATGCTCGCAATTTTAGGTTCAGGGGATAGACCTTCCTGCACAGTAATGGATATGTTGGATGTGGAGTTTGATTTTCCTTCGCGTGCACATTGCATTGCGCGATGGTGAGTATGATAAAAATAAACCGCAGAATACATAACATATAACAGAAGAGTTCAAGGTTTCAAATCCACAAAAAATTCATATCGATGTTGCATACCCTCTCTTCTCATTTGAAATGTTTTGAGCTCCCACAGTAACCTTGACTTCCCTCTGTACAACATAATCCTTGCTATCGCCAAGACTATTCTATTGTAGGCATGGGCTGAAGGAATTCTTTATTCTATCACCAAGCAACACAAATGAAGATATCAATACTGAATCAAGGTCGAAATTACTACTAAGCTCCCTTTCTGTATCTCTTTCAAACACTAAGTGGTGAGTAGTGGAAAGATTGTTACACCACTTATGAAATCATAGTGCTCATAGCTTACATCGAATTGGCCGTTATTATTCAAATAAAAGGATAACTGAAGCTGAATATGATATAATTATCTAAATATCTTGTTTCTTAGTTATGTTCCAGGTTTTGTTCAAATTCAGCAAAGATGGCGGAGGATGTTTTGGGGTACTTGCATATGTAATGGTTTTAGCTCAGATTTTGAAATGGCTTATCTTCGAAATTGTCCTCCACAATGCAATAATCTATCTGGCCTTCTCGACGTATTCAAATCAAAGCTTGTAAGAGTCATGTTTCCGTAGTTTCATAAAACATTTTCTAACTTCTTCGATTTGTGTCAACAAACTGCTTTTGTTGTTATAATATCTGTTTAAAACATCTTTTAGGCGATACCAGATCGTCTGATTCCACCAATCGTGGCGTCCGTTCGTTTTACGTACATTCTTCGTTGGCCTGATACTGAGTGGGTCGAAGGGCCGCAAGACTTTTCTGCTGCCTTTGATTCAGAAGTCGGATACGTTAATCTATCTAGGCAACCTTTTGGTCCATTGCAAGAACCAATCAGGTATAACGCGCTAGTCTCTTTCATTGCGCATTGCGCTATTATTATATGCATAATTTAAGTAATTTGGTGAAAGCTGGTGCGTCATTTTCTAATGGTACTGTTCATGAGTTATAATACTGTGATATTTTTAAAAACTCTTTCTTTTCTAGTGAATTACATTTAGCCACAACATGGCCATGTTTGTCTGAGGAAACTTTCGTTGACCACGCAGAATACACGTAAGAAATAGGATTTTTTTACTTTTTCCTTCATAGCTACTGCTTTCAACAGATATTTCATTTCTGTAGAAATGTGACTTTTGTGACGTGGTCTAATGTGAATGTAAACATTAAAGACTCCTTCCCTCTTTATCAGAGATTTAAATCCTATCGAAGCACCAAAATGGTCACTGAGGGCAAGAGCTGCTGAAAAATGTACTTCTCTTTTATATGACCATCTTCTGTCATTTCTGCAAGTATGCAGGAACTCGGAATCCACTGCTGAGATTATCCGCAGTTTGTCAAGAAACGAAATGAATATTGGTAAGTGTTTTTGAAAGCAGCATCTTGTTTTTCAAAGTAGATGATCGCTGGGCTTATAATTCAGTTAGTGATTTTAAGACCTTTTCAGTGCATCGTTATTGCCCCTTTCTCTTCTAGAAAGTTATGGTGACATTACACAGGCCTTTAACAGACTTACAAAAACTGGGCCAATATCATCTCAAGGAACAGCTTCAACCTTCAAAAAAACAACCAACAGAGAACAGATGAAACTGAAAGAGTCTCCCATTCCTGAAGACCTTCTCAATACAATATTATTGGTATTTTCTTATCTCTTAAATCTGCATTCCGTCTTTCCTGTTTTAGTAGTCAGCTTGTTTTCTGTGTCATATTATAGAATTGTCGATGTAAACCCAGTTCGTCACTGTTTTGAGAGAGCGAAGTTTTTATAGTTTCTAGCATTTGTGTATTTTGTTTACTAGCATCTGTTCCCGGATTCACATGAAGATCTTGTACAGGCAGAAGAAAGGCAAAGAATTCTTGCAGAAGAGCAACAGCAGATTGAATTGGAATCCAGGAAGGTATCTTATTGCAATACGGGTATTTCTAATTTATTCTCTGAACTATTTGTCCTGTTTATTATATGCATTTTATTTATTCTGTAATACCTATCCTTGCTTCTACTTTCAGAATATGTTTCGCAAAATGAAATCAGCTCCTGAGAAAAGCCTTTTAAGTCTTTTGACCATCTGTCTTTCAGTCGTCAATTATGGTTATGGGGGTAAGTACATATACCATATTTTATACCTTACACATAATAGCTAACACATTCATGTAATAGAGGAGCGATTAATGGCTCTAATGTGCATTTCAGGTGTTAAAGCTTTTGCACATCTTTGGCACGAGTTCGTTTTGGAGATGAGATACAGATATGAAAATAACATTATAATACCAAGGTTAGCTATGACAAACTGTTTATCTCTCAATTACATTTTCCTTTTCCATGTATACAGTAGCTATAACGCTGCTTTAGTCATGTATTCGTCATAATTTTATTTTAGGCTTGCTTTGGGACCTCCTAATCTGAACTTCTGCCTGATACATCAAAAATTGCAGGTTTGTAGACATAGAGCAACTTTGAGCATTTAAATTTAATTTGTATCGTTTACTTTATATTACTTCAGTGAGACCAGAAATGGCTTAGCATATATTTAATTGATGTATTATTTTGTTAATTACGTAGATGTTGAATCATTGCATACAAAAAAAGAAACTTCATTATGAGCAATCAACGCAGCCAGTCAGTGAAAGCTCTTCATTCGCGTCACTTCCTGTAAAAGAAGCCAATAGATCCACATCCTCTGTTATTCAAAGAGACAATGAAAATAGATCCGCTGATTTTGATATTGATAGCGAAAGTGAAGATGAATTTTTCGAAGCAGTTGAAGAACAAAATGACAGTTCGATGTTATCGTCGGCTGCAAATATTACTTATTCGCGGAAAAAAGAAGATTCAAGCGAAGCTGAAGATAGTCCATCTGAGTCGCTTCTTTTTGGTGAAAAAGTCAATGAAAACTCTAACAATGTTGAAAGATCTGGAGTATTGAAAGAAAGCGAGTTGAAGTTATTGCAGACGGGTGAGCCGCTTTGCATTCCAGTCACACAGGTAATCGTTGACATAGATGTTAATGTTGACACTGTTAATGGCTGGCTATATTCCATTTTGTTTATTAAGATGATGTTGTATCTCATTGACATTAACAACATAAATTTTGCTTGTTGTCGACTATTTTCTTGCGTAATTTGCTCACGCTGGTAGAGAAAACTCTAGAAGAAGAAGCTGCAAACAAGAATATTAACAACCAAGATTAAAAATATATATGTTTGCAGGAACAGCCTCTTATGACCGAAGACATGTTAGAAGAACACACGGAAATAATTCTAAAACTTGCAAGGTCCGAAAATGGATCAAAACATCTCGCTCAGATGCAAAGTTTATCATTATTCTCGGATGTGCAAGCATTTAAGGTAATTCAACTTCTTTAGAACTTTTATATCTAACTTGACTTCTATAAGAACTCTGAATAAAGCTGAACAAAGATTTTGTGGGATTTGAATTGGAAAGGTGGTTTTTTTAGGCTGCTAACCCTGGATGCATCTTTGAGGATTTTGTTCGATGGTACTCTCCAAATGACTGGATATCTGGTCCTGATACGGAAAAAGAAAAGGAAGATTTGCTGAAAATAAAAGCAGAACTGCAAAAATCAAATGAAAATGGTAAACTTAAGTTACAGTTTATTTATGAAGCTATTCTTTATTAATAAGATCAGTTTCTTTACATGGCTACCATAATGTGATTTTTCTGTAAAATGTTTAGCTGACCTGAAGGAAGTAGTAGGAGAAGAAGAAGCAGAAGGGTGGGATTTGGAATTTGATGAGCAAATAACAGATGAAGAAATATCTTCTGTTGCTTTAAACATTGGAGATGAAAACCAACCAAAGGTAAACTGATTTTCATGATCCAACATTAGTCGCCCGCCGATCGTTATATCATGTCGCTCAAGCCGCAGCGTCTTCTTTTACTTTAGACCGTTTTAAATTTACATGATAAAAAGTCAGTTTTCAAATCTTTTTGTTCCAGCTTCTTGAAGAAGGCCACCTTAGTGTGCGCATGCGTATACCTGGAAATCTTTGGTTGGACACTTGGCACACAGCTGTACCAGTACCGGCCAGACGCCAGAAGAGGCTATTTGACTATACGAAAGAAGCTGAAAAGGTAGTTGAAATGATTCGTCGCTCATTTTATATTTGCCATTGGTTCATATTTCCTTGAAGCTTGGTGACAGCATAGTCTTCTCAAAAGTCGACTTTCATTGGAATCCTGGCACAGAATAATTCGTAGCTATCTATGAGACCATCATTCTTCATCTTATCGACAATGACTAAATCTGGTCGGTGGTCGGTTCTATATGATTCTATAACGTGAACTTTGATGATATTTCAACCCTGGCAGTTCATCACTTTCTCAATTATTACCACTTTTCATTCGATGCGAATTTCTTTATCCATGTCTCTATTTTGCCAATCACTGTGCCCAGGCCATCATTAACAACTGGTATGATTGGGAAAACATTAATTTTTGACGTTTTTGTGTTATTTTCTTTCAGGCTCTTCATTTTCTTGCAAATTT
>WUAR02568467.1:0-12569 GCA_015164055.2 Chrysaora achlyos | reverse complement strand
ACAGGCAACCAGAGAGAATATTTTCTGTTAAATTGACTCAAATTATATCATTAGAGTTTAATACTTGTTTCAACACTTCAAAAAATTCTGTGAAATTTTCTGCGAATACCTTCACCCCAAAAAAAAATCTGGAACTATGTTCCCAGGTTCGAATACTTTTTCCACCTCTGGTGTAAGGTTCAACTGTTAATTGACTCTCTTATTTTTGTTATAACAGATTTATGACAATCCTGATGATCCGGATGTAAGTGTTGTTAATCATTCATTATTGTACGGTAGATAATACTAGTGTGATATGTGTTAAGATATGTGATAACAATAGGTCATAAAAGTTGGCCATTAAGAAATGTGTATAACAAATCAGGGCTAATGTAACGTTTTGTTGCTTTAAGGCAAGGGTCTTAGATTTGACGAGTTTTTTTGAACATCACAAATTTTTCGTTTTTGATGCCATCATATAGCCAAAAGTCTAATCTCCACTACTTCAATTGGTATTTTGATAAACATTTGCCCGGGAAAGAATCTAAAGCAATTTTGTAGGGACTAGTTTTGAACCACGAGGCAGTCTTGGCATCAAAAACAAGGCCATGTTTGCTGTGTTTTCATCTGGATCCATCTTGCATCTATCTGGAATATTTACCCTTTGTGATATACAGTATGTATTTTGAAATACGATTCAATGTGCTTATTTGCACATACACGGGTGCACGATTTAACAATATTCATAATAAAAACAATAAAGAGTCATCCCTAGCCTCGTTGGATGATGCAGAATCCTTGGGAGTCTGTAAGTCGGCATTTTTGGCGTATAAATATGCGTCCTTTTCGATTAGCCTCTTTATCATCTCAGATTGACCATTTTCACTGCTGCAATGGACTGCAGCCAGAGTATGAAGAAATGCTAACATCTGCGCCTCCGTTTATCAAAGCATAAGCAAGCCTAAAATTCTTTTTTTCTATAGCCTTTAAGACACACGTCTTCCCAAGTGAATCTTCCTATGTTCAGATAACAGAAAAAATGAACAGATGATAAAAATGTGACAGATTATAAGATAAACTCATAAGTTTTATTTTGCATTAAGCATTATATTGCATTCAGATTATACACATTTTCAGCAAATTAAAAGTTTGAAGAAAAGCCTTGCCACCTGGAAGCAATGGGCCTGGGATCCCTGGAGCTCAGGAGCAATGAGCCCTGCAGCATTGAGCCCTGCAGCAATGAGCCCTTAAGTAGTGACCCCTGGGAGCCCGGCCCCTGGGAGCCTTGACCCTTGAGAGCCCGGCCCCTGGGAGCCTTGACCCTTGGGAGCCCGGCCCCTGGGAGCCTTGACTCATGGGAGCCCGGCCCCTGGGAGCCTTGACCCTTGGGAGCCCGGCCCCTGGGAGCCTTGACTCATGGGAGCCCGGCCCCTGGGAGCCTTGACCCCTGGGAGCCTTGGAACAATGAGCCTTGGGATCCCTGGGAGCCTTGAGCTCAATCTCAATGAAATTGCCAGCTCTCTGTAATTTCAGCCAAAGGCAAAAGGAATCACGTGGTGTCGTATCATTCAAAGGAAGGACTGGGCTTACACTGCTTAGATTGGCTGTACGCTTTTCAGTGGACTCTGCTCCCTTATCACGATGAATCCAACAGCTAAGACTAAATTAAAACTATAAAATACACAAATTAATTACAAATGACGACTGGTTTACATTAATTTACAAGACACATTGCACGGAAATTAAGAGCCATGTTGTTCCAGAAATGGCTAGCATGAAGACAACAGACAGAACTCTACATGTTTTATCAAGCAGGGGGCAAAGAAAGGTCCCTAACCAAACTGGGATCATAGATCCTCCCCTCCCAGAAGGCACAAATCCTCTATAATAATTATCAAGACACATTACACGGAAATAGAGACAGAAATTTAGATCTAACACAACCGGATTCGAACACCATGGAATAGGCACTAATTATTAAGAAACTGCTAGCACGAAGTCAACAGACAAAACTTTACACGTTTTATCAAACAGGAGAGACAAAGATAGGCCCTTGCCCAAACTGAGACCAAGGATCCTCCTCCCTAGAAGACACAAGTCCTCTGCGTGGGAAAATCATTTAAAACTAACGCCAGACAGTAAAACCGACGACAACTAAGCTAAATATTAATTATTTGATTTCTTGTAGACGGTGATAGAACAGTACACCTTTAAGGTAAGGCGCTTACCTCCTGTTGTTCTTGATTTTTTGTTCATGTCGTTCTAAATGGTAACCAAATTTTTATTACAGTTTTTTTAGTATTTCCTGGAGTCTGTAAAAATGAAGGTATTTTTGTTTTTTTTGTTTAGTTCACTTACAAGGGGAAGAATGGCATTGATATATACAGGTAGGAATGGACATTGTTGTAATTTATATAAACAAGGTACTTAATCAGATGCAAAATGCATGACAAGATAAGGTATTATTATAATTCAAAACAAAATATACTCACCTCTTTTTGCAGAAACAACGAGAAAATTGTTGGTGCTACGACAGAAGAAGAAACCAAAAAGGCTACCATAAGACTTTTACGGTAGGTATTCTGAAGTCTTCTTATCGTTATTTCTGCCTGTAAGATTGTTAATATTTGCTTAGGATGATCAAGGGTTTGCCCGAAACGTCTTGGTTGTTCTTTTTCCTGGTTTTGGTATTTTCTTATCGCTGTTCTTTTATTTAGATAACCTACGTAACATAACATACGGTTAATTATGCTTGTTTGTTTTTTCATTCAATTATGTTCGTTTTTTTCAAAGGACCCTCATTTTGCTCAGTCAGACGCTGTCCTCCTTGCCAGGTAATAAACTTACGGTTATTTAATGCAATTTTCCTTTTAAAGCCTTTTCCACATGAAAATCTGGGACAAGGATGTAATCTTTCTAAGTCCTATTCGCTAGCAAGCAGGCTGTATTCGCTAGTAATATTCGCAATCAAGGTACTGAAATAGATTTTTCAGTCCATAAATGGTCTTCTTTAATTAATGTTGTTGTCCATCATAGGGCATTTCTCGCACCCTATTTTATCTTCTAATCATCTGGCGTCTGAATTATATGTCATTGCTTGTCTGATAATAATCCAGCTGCACTTAAATTTTAGATGACGTCATGATGAGTATGAAACTACTCTACTATGATGATGGTAGGTTTATATTACTTTTTTCTGCTCTATAAATATATTAAAGTATTATTTACAAATGTCTTTGCGGATACCTCCCTATTTCAAGCCATCGAGACAAGCCAACAATTCTGATTTAACTTTTCATCACTGATATTTCTTTTGGCTTCATTTCATTATTCTTTTGACAGCATTCCCCTTTTTTCAAATTTATTGATTTCAAGTTTATAACCTTTTTCTTTTAGTTACACCAGTGGACTATCAGCCTCCAGGCTTCAAGGTGATATCTACAGAACCTCATATTTTCCCATTAAATTTCTACACCCTGGGAACTGGCTGTTGGCGCTGCCATCTCTGTGCTCTATAGCTCTCTAGACAAGCAGTTTAATAATGGAAATAAGATTTTATGAGATCAATGTTTCTAACGGACTGATGAGAATAGGAATAATTGCAAAACACGATTTCATGTAATCAAAAGTGCTACCATCTATTCAGGACAATGCTGTGTATTATGAATTGAAATATACTCAGCCCGTCGTTGTTTATCCCTTGGCATGGTTAAAGCCTCTATTTTTATATTTTTATATTTATTTTTGGTTTATTGGCAGTGCTTGAAGTCTCTATTTATTGCTTATTGGCAGCATTTAAAGCTTCCATTTATTGCTTATTGGTAGGGTTAATACCTCTATGGCAGCTGCAGATATATTGCTTCTAGGTGTATACTATATGAAAATTGTGGCATTGGTTTGATATTACCTGTATTTCAATTTTTCAAGGAATGCAATGCCGATGCGTTTAAGTTCTCAGAAGAAGCAATGAGTATCAAAGTTGGTGAAGTGACTACGGTTAGTTTCTACTTATTTCATTCTAAATAGCACTTTTTAGAAAGATATGGGGATGGCTAAGGGGTAAGGCCCACGATCATAGATCTGAGTGTTGTGGGTTGATGCTTCCATCAAATCCTGTTGTCAAAGAGCCTGCAGAGAATCGTCAGCTGTGATTCCAGAGAAAGACATGGAATCATGTGGCGAGCTCTAATCAAGAACTTGTACACCATAATAGATGATTATCTCTAGCACAACGTTAAAGTGTATTTTGTGACGTAACAGAGAAAGGGTTACTAAAATAGTCTGATGATAATTTTTTTCTTTTTTTATACAACTTCTTGAACATCCTTGAAAACACAGCCTTTTCATTCGTAAGTTTACTTGCATTTTCTATTTTACATATTCATTCTACATCATGTAAATGCTTTTTATTGGTCGTAAATTTTTATACGCTTCATGTGTTAAACAAACTTACCAAGTCCTATTTAAAAGTACTAAACTTTGTGCTAAGGAATTTTCTAAAAATTTGTTGCATGAAAACTTTTATTACATTTCAACATAATATAAAACGTATTTAGATATTAAACATGATGTTGCGACTTGTTTAGGGAATTTTTCCCATGATGAAAATTGTTTAGTGGATTCATTAGACACGTTTCCCCTCCTAGTTGTTGTTGAGTGCTGTTCAAGTGTTGTTGAGTGCATTTGAACACCTCGCAAAACTTCTATTAGTCAGCGCTAGCGCACTGGGTGTCTTTGCATGCCAAATCACACGAGACAGCAAGGACGTCAGAGTGCTTAGCACGCACAACCCCGAATGTGAGGGTTGTGAAATCGAGCCACAGTTCAAACCTGTTGTATTTGAGTGAGGAAAGAAATTGCCAGCTCTCTGTAGTTCCAGGAAAAGGCATAAAGGAATTACATGCTTAGGTCACATCAAGAGAAAGTCAACTGTTTAGACGAGCCCTAAGCTATTCAGTGGTTCCTTTGCGACTAGTGCATAAAGCTTTGCGACCCATTCACTGCGAAGGTAGAACATGTATGTGCCAATACAATAGTTTAGAGCCTGCTCTCAACATAGCTGAACATGACTCAAAAACTCCAAGCACATCTTGGGACATGTATGGATAATTGCTGAGCACTTTTGAACAGGGCTTTCAGCAATATTTTCGGATATTTTACACAATTCACAATATAATATTATCATATCAAAATTGATGAAAAATCTCTTCCACATTCTTTTCTCATTGATTTTAGGATGAAACTAAAAATTGGGACAGTGTATCATCAGCTGAAGTTTAAAGATGAAGATGAAGTAAGGCCGATCCAACACGAAAGCATTTATGATGCTGGCATGGCTGTACTGGAAGAGAAGTTAGCAAAGAATGCAATTTCCAATAATGAAGGGAACTGTGAGAGTGACAAGGTGAAAAAAGTGATTGAAAAATTTTATCTTAACACAGCGAAATGATTCTCGTAGTTATAATTTATTCGTGATTGGATTTTCTATAAATAGGCCACGACCCACGACCTTTGATAACTTTGAAGAATTTTGCCTTTTCGTGTTCTCGCCATGTTGCCATTTGAAAGGCCTTCTCGTTTCCGGATTTTCTTGAGAATTCGTTCCTTCCACAGGCTTGCCTTTGTGGCCAAAATCGGTCATTTATGTTTATACTTATATTCATATATACTTTTTTGCAAAAAGTGGGTAATTTTTGAGTGAGGTATTCAGGTTTTACCCTTTGGGTCTATTACCCTTTGGGTTTTACTTTTTGGGTCTATTCCCCCTTGGGTTTTACCCTTTGGGTCTATTACCTTTTGGGTTTATTTAGGTCTTACCCTTGTCTTTTGAACAAGCAGAGATGCAGATCGGAAAATTATTAATCTGAGATATCCAGGATAAGATATCATTAGCATACGTCGCAGGAAATCAATCAAAATGTTTTTATCACTTTTGATTCGGTGTTGGTTTCCAGCGAATCTATACTATCTTTTTCTTTTAGGAGAATTCTGATAGGAGAGTCCCAGATACTTGTGATGGCACACAGCAGTCTGATCCTGCAGGTTTGCGCTAACATTTTCTCTATGTTATCTATATCAAGCATCAGCGGGGTCTCATAAAGACCCAGGGCACCAGGTTTTTACTGGTACTTTTCTATAGCTATCATAGTTAGGCACAGAAATCTTTTGAAGGACGTCGCTATATTTCCTATTTAATCAAGATAATTTCTTCGTTGTACTTGAGTAGTAGCCTACCTATTAATTAATGAAGAATGGCCTGTTTAATATAAAGGATGCAAAATTGCAGTTACGTGCTGTACTTTGGGATAACAAAAATAGAAACAAGAAAACTCTACTACCTTGAATGAAAGACTAACGTCTCGGGCTTCGCTCTTTATCAAAATACACTTTCTAGCATATTTTTGCTGCAAATTTTCAATTAAACA
Source organism: Chrysaora achlyos (assembly GCA_015164055.2). Classification (NCBI taxonomy): domain Eukaryota; kingdom Metazoa; phylum Cnidaria; class Scyphozoa; order Semaeostomeae; family Pelagiidae; genus Chrysaora; species Chrysaora achlyos. The sequence goes on along the minus strand of WUAR02568467.1, from coordinate 6,165 downwards.
TCATCCAATGCTATTGATTTATATAAATTAATTCTAGACATTTTCGATTTCAGAGCAAACTGAAGGGGATGAACCATTTGGCACGGCAAAACAAATACCAGGTATGCTTTCTCTTTAATAAGTAGCTAAGTAAGTAAGTTGATCGACTGCAGTCGGAGGCGACCGGAAGGCTCCTCTTTCGTTCGCCTACGCCTACGCCTTATGCTGACCTAATGGTAGAGTGCTCGCTTCAGGTTCGGCAGGTCTTGGGTTCAATTCCCGGCCAAGTCATGCCAAAGACTCAAAAAATGGTACTCAATGCCTCTCTGCTATTTAATACATCATTTTTATGGTCCTCACAAGACTAGTTTATGGTCAACTCGCAAGAGATGTACTGATTTACATCAACCATCCACGTTAAATTTTGAATAAGAATGACAGTATGCAGCCATTAACTACTTGTAGCACTGCATATGTCTCCTTTGGTTTTGTGTCCTAAGACAGGTTCCTGCTATGACGTCATAAATAATTTCCTTCACACGGCCGTCATTCAAAAACGACAACAAAGATTGAAGTTTTGTAAACGTCATCCTTACTTGCTATAAAAGCTCTTCCCATGAATGCGCAATCTCAATAAGTGATAGGTCCACTTTAATTCCTGGATTTTAAACTCCTATTGTATATTTTTGTTTTACAGACACTTATGACAACAACTCTGCAGAGCACCAAAGCGAAATGCCATTAGTGATGGAGGAAGGAACGGCAGAAGAGGTGCCTCAAGTTGAATGTCCGTGTGGCGTTAACGAGGTAATGTTGTAGTCTTACGATACCATGTAGGTATCATTGTTAAATAATTGCCCCAGTATTGGAAGGGTTTCCCAGAATTGATCTATAAGCATCTGCATAACAGAACAGGAGAGTCAAAGAATAAGAAGCATATTATGTCCCTTATACGTTGCTGCTCACAAGCCGATCCAATGCAAAGGTGCGTCTAAATTAACCTGAGTTCCCTGATTTGGTTCTAAAAAGGGGCACATTTCTTTACCGTAGGAAGGACATTTTGTTGATTTTAGAATTATATTTATAAAGTGAAAAGGCAGAGACTTTGAAGCCGGGAGCACAGGGGGCACCGTTCTCCTCAAATTTTTTGGAAGTTTTGAAAGGTTTAAAAGCGCCTCTTCAGTTTTAAAAGTGCCTCTCTAAGAGTTGTTCTCTCCTAGTAAGAACGGCTTCCTCATCCCTGTGAAGAAGCTATGTCCTCTTGTCACCTAGTCTTACGTCACAAGAAGTTAGAGGCGTGTTAAAGTTATGTTCTTCACTTGAAAGGTTTCGGAATTGAAGTGCCAATTTTTCGATTACTGCCTTTCTTTCTTAGGATGACGGACTCATGATTTTGTGTGCAGTGTGTGAAACTTGGCAACATGCAGTATGTTTTGCTATCCTCGAATTCAAAAGCGCTCCAGCCTCGCATGTATGCGCTTCTTGTGCCAAGGTATGATCTACTCTATTGTACCGTAAGCCCTCTTAAATGAATCACATGGAAAGCTCAAGTCTTTTGCATTATTGTTCAAAATCTGTGAACTGAATTCAGTTCATTTCAATGTGCTATATTATACTAAGCTTTGTACATCGATTGAAGAAAAGCTGAGATTATCTGTCTTTGATTAGCGCTACAATAAGTCATAAATAAGAACAATAGATAGTACTGTATACTATAGAATAGAGTAGTACAGTATAATAAGATAATAGTATAGGAAGAACTGTAGATAGTGGACGGAATAAGGTTTATAAACAACTTGATAAAATGAAAATAAAGAAATGTGAACTTGCTTTTATCCACCGGATTTTTTTATTTTTTGTGCTTGTAATTTATATAATGTTAGCATTACCATTAGTGATATACACTAATTCAAACTAACATAAAGCAACTTCTAAGATTGCATGTAGATCAAATAACAAATCAACTACAAGAAATAAGGACGCTAAATTAAGTTGTTGCAGTCATTTTGGTATATTAATTGTTTTGCTCTCTTTGAGCTAGTCAAGATATTCTGATCCAAGATACTGGCTGTAGTGAAATGGTTCTTGATATTGTGTTTGTCGTTTTTTTGGTATACTACATGGTTATTTTTCTTTAAAGCGGGTTGAAGCTCATAAATGCACTGACCAGAGGTTAGAAAGACTTAGCGAGAGTGAACTTCAGGTGAATATAATACTTTCATAGCAGAATGAATCATGTTGATTGAAATAGAAGCCTTTTGAAGTTGCTCCGACTGCTGTGTACGTTAATGAATATAGGCTATCTGATAATTAACCAACCCGAAATCTACGAAAATTGAAGCATGGAGCCCTGCATTCATTTAAGGCCCCGTTCACACGATACCGGGTTCATTTCGTATCGGATTACTTTCCATACCAGATAGCCGTTCTGTTTAAGTGGCTCGGATTGAATCCGATACACTACGTACCGTTTTTGCTGAGTGAAATCACTTGGCTCTGAAAGAGATACATATCGGATTAATTTGGTATCGGATCAATTTTGTGCTCGTGTGAACACACTCATCCGATACGCTGTCGCTACGGGACCTCTTTCTCGCACAGACAGCTTCGTTTTTGGTTATAAGTATGAACACGGTTGTTACGAAGAGGCGTCCACACAATAGTGGTTCTTATGCACAAGCGACCTTAACGGAGTCATTCATGTGATCATCATCATTATCGTCAGGTCGAGCAAGCTCGGCTTTTCTTGACACGCTCCCTCCTTCCATCTTTATCATTCATTACGTTTGGAAGTTCATCTTTCAAATATCCTGTATCATCCATTAGTTGGTCTGCATATGTTTTCTTAGGGCGTTCTCGTGTTTGTCTTCCATGCATTGGAGTCCATAGCAAAACATTTCCAGCAAGCGTGTAAAAGGAGTCGTGTGAACAGGGCTAAAATGGAATCTGATAACAAAAAATGATGTTCGTAGCTGATTGGAAATGAAATCTAATACGATGTGAATCCGTTATCGTGTGACGTAGCTTAGGTGCTATTTATTTGAAGCCCGCTCGACTGGCTAAACTTGCTACTGCCCGGGTAGCTTAATCCTTGAATCAAATAAATCTTTTTTGAATACACCACTTCAACTAATGACCTCGTTTTTGGAATATTTTAAAATTTCACAAAGTATCATTTTTGACCCCAGATTCGTATCCAGCACCAAAACTTTGATGCGGATAAAAATTATTCCTTAACCTCATATTCTTTATACTTCTTGTCGTTACAGTATGATGCTGCTTGCAATAGGCCTAAACGACTGGTTAAGGCGCCAGTTGTACGAAAGATGACTTAAATAAGGGAACAATTCCTCTATAAAATGAGCTCTAGATCAGGTCTCAATACCGTTTTCTTTAGAGCAAGGTACAGTAATTGTTTTGAAAGGCTTACAAAAATTAATAACCTTTTTTAATCTAGGCAACATGTCTCTGGCGACGGACATTAGTTTCTGTGTCTGAAATGACAAGAGTAACGCCAAGCTGCTTGGCAAAAAGGCTAGGTAAGTGAAGTTAAGATAACTTGGACTATCTTATATTTTACCTGTCCCTCTTCATTATCAATATCGTACTCCTCTTTTTGACTATGAACTCACTAAGAGCTGTCTCATCCATCCCTTACTGTATAATATGGCATATGCCAATCTATGCATAAATTTCTCGATCATCACAAGGAATGCCTTTCGTTATGCAGCCTCAATACCTTAGATAGCAATTCTAATCTGGACAGGGGGCATTTTTAGGTGTAGGGGCCTTGCCAATAGAAATGTGCACGATGACGTCATTTATATTTGTTAAACAATAGATGTCTAATCTTGTGGAGGGCTGAGGAACCCAAATCGCCCTTGTCTGCGGCCTAATTCCCAATACAACGTGATATACTGTTTCTGGGAAATATAGCTTTTCAGGTCATATGCAGCTAACTCATATTGGCCTTTTTTGCTTCATATCTCCTGTAGTTTTTATAAACACTCTTTAAAGTAAATACAGTTTGGCTTACAATTGCGTCTTACTATATCATAGGTGTTGGAGTCAATATTGCAACTCACCTTGTAAAGAGACTTGAAAAGGAAGGGTTTGTAAAAGCGACGAGCAAAAATAAAAGGTACAATTTTGCTATTTTTAACGTTCCTTCTATGACACCTTTTTGACGTGCTGTGGTCGCAAACAAAAAACTTATTAAAATTATATCTTTAATTTACTGTTTAAATAATTTTGCATATCTCTTTTTTAGCTGTGACATCCAGGGTGGAAAGTATGTAAAATGTGCGAACTCTCGGGCTCATTTTAGAGCATATGTGCACTTTCTCCAGCATTATGGGCAGCTTGAAGCAAGAAGTAGATGATGCCCTAATCCAAATACTAACATAAGTTCCCAAATTTTGCAAGCATATTAGCTGACTTTCCACTCTGGCCTGTCACCCTGTCATTATCTTCTTTTTAGAAGGAGGCAGTATCTGGTAGATAGATAGATAGACATCAAGGGGAAGGACTTGAGCTCCTCCATCTCACTGATTAAATCAGCCCTAGTCTATTTAGTGGTCTCACTGCATTTTGTGCAAAAACCCACCCCTAGCGTCAACTTAAACAATCAATCTCACTTTGCTTAGCATATTATATGATATTAACTCTTATATTCTAGGCTTGGTAAGCTCGTTAACAAGCAAAGCATTATGAAGGAAGGCATGAGAAACTATTTCTTGGAAAGTGATAGTGATTCGATGCCAATAAATGATGAAAATTCGGAGCCAAATGAAGAAGAGGTTTGTTTATACAATGTCGTAAATCTCTCCATTCCAAAAAGCTTTAGTCCAATATGCTAAAAATTAAACTGTGTAGCATTGCTGCTATTAAGCTTGGTTTCCACTATGAGTTAACATGAGTTAATTCGGTGAAAATTGTCATGCTGTAATGGGTTGAAAATTTAAAAAATAATTTTATAGTTTGTTCATGCTATCCCGTGCTATCTCATGTAATCTCAATGTAATTCGAAAATAACCCATGAGTTAATATTCATATTATATCAGAATTAACTCATGATAACTCATAGCTGGAAACCAAGCTTTAATAAGCAAGTCTAGTCTGTAAATCTTAATTACAAAATCAATTACTTTATGAATTTTTATTTAATGGAATATAATCCACAAATTACGCCGTAACAGTTTAAATTTACAATATTTTAACCTCACCACTTTAATTTTTGATTAAAAGAAATCAATATTTCGGTCATTCTTGTGATCGGTGATTTCAAGATTAACTCTGTCAAAGGTCTAGTGATCTATAAAACAAAAATATGCAAAAATGCAACGACGTGTGGTGTTACGGATTATTAGAGATTTTGATAAAGGGCTAGGCCCGCACTGTCAGTAAATTAATAGGTCAAGGTGCAGCCTATTCGTTATCTTGCCAATGTATAGAGCTATCTGTTATTTGTCCCTGTATGAGATATAAAGTTCAGCTGTTTAGTCGACTTATAAGATAACTTAGATTATAATCTTTGTTACTTTATTTCCTTTCAACAGTCTGTTGCATCTATTGTTGCAAAAGCATCCAAGATTGAGCTGGAGGAAAAACGAGCGCCACTCAGAAGCCAAACGAAATCAATGGTAATGATATAAATTCAATAAAATAATAATTAATGTGTATTTTGCAATGTGCATTAATGTGTAGTCTAAGTTTTAGCCCAAAGGCTACTCAATTGACTTTACAGATTACCCCTATGCCATATAGCATGGTGCAGCCACACACGGTACTCATAACTACCAACCAGGTTCCAATTTACATTCCTGGGTAGAGAGAGACACCATTGTGCTAACAACTAGCCCAAAGTTGATTTCTCTTTAATCACAGATGGCATGATCGTGGCTCTAACTTGCACTTCACAATCATATTTGATTCTATATCTGCTATTAAGACATGTTTAAACGTAATAAACTTTGGGTTTAGTGATCACAAAATCTCTTTTATTGAGTCGAATACTAGACACTTAACAAGACTCTGCAACTCATAACCGTTTTTATGTACGAAGAATGAGTACATGTTGTGGTGGTGCTCGTGGAACGGATATATATATATTGGCTGTTTATTCATTGGTTATTATTATAATTTTATTATCAAACCCTCTGAACAACTTTGAGAATTTTTTATTGA
>WUAR02568356.1:0-12579 GCA_015164055.2 Chrysaora achlyos | reverse complement strand
TACGGTCTTTATCAAACATTCATAAATTTCGACCAAAAGTGAGTCTTTATCAGTAAGAATTTCAGTGTACCTTGCTTATAGGCTAAACTGGCTAAGCTTGTGATCCCTTTAGTATTGCAGTCACTTCTCTAGATTTAATGAGGCGTTGAAGCAAATGTTTATATTGCCTGGATTTCGGAAACACTCGGCCTTGGTAAAATGTTGCAAAATTGTTAGATTAAAATTTTTTTATTAAATTGAACCCCGAACCTCAATATTTGTTTTGTAAAATGGCGAATCATTTTAACTCTCACAAACTTTTTCACCAACAGATTCCGTGATCAATTATGGGCTGAGGTTGATTTATTCAAAGCAAATGAAGAAGTGAGTCAATTCTTGTTCGTGTTGGACGCCATTAGCTAAAGATGTACAATTTATTTGACTACAGTGAGGCTGTTTAGCTTGTCATTAGCAGAATTCAAGAAGGGCCCCAGAATCCCCTTGCCCCGTTGACGTATGGTTTTCTGACCCCATCCCTACAAATGCTCTCAACAAAGTGTTGGTAGGCATGAGTAGCTCACTGAAAGAAGTAAATAAGGATTTCGTAACTTTTCCCAGGCTTCTTTTTCACATTCTTTCATTATATCAGATTTAGCATTGCATAAATTTTTATTTTTGTAACAAAAAACATTAATTTTATGACTTCGTCCTTGATCGAGACAGCCATAGTGTAGTATTTTTTTGATAATTTTGATCATCGTTGTATTATTTTTTGCTTATTTTTGCAGATTGAAACTTATTGGAAGGAATGCTCGAAATTACCTCTCGCTATTAGAAGTTGGAATGCATACAAAGAAATGAGAGACTCCATTAAAAGCTACATGGATGTCTTCCCTCTATTGACAAAGTTAGCCTCTAGAGTAAGTTATTTTCTAAGCCTGTTTTATTGTAACTGAGACTCAAACAGGCGCTAAATCTTATACACAACGCATTAAATATAACACTCTTTAGCTCATCCCCACATCATCATCATCATCATCATAGTTTTCTATTAGGTACCTTGTATCCTTAAAGTCTCTTTACTAATATACTTTGCCAAGTCGAGACATAAACTCAGTATCATTTTGCATTGTCTGTTGTATTTCTCTTTTAGTGATGTTTAATTTCTTTTTCAAATTTAAGTGATCGGTCACGTGCGTATTTTTTACGATCCGCTGTGAAGAGTAGTTGTTTTTGAAGTGAATCATTTCCTAAGATTTTTATATGCGCAATGTATTGAAGATGTTGCTTTTTACCAAAATTAGCAATGCTTAAGGTCTTTGTTATCATTCTTAGACAATCGTTGATGGACATCTATCTTCCCTAATAAGACTAATTGATTTTTTTTTGAATCTCAGAATTGTTGGTGTTTTTTCTTTTCTTTAGGAAATTCGTAATCGTCATTGGCTGGAAGTGATGGCTGTAACTGGCTCCTCGTTCCAACTTGAGGCAAATTTCTTTAAACTGATGCATCTGCTGGACTCGGATCTTGTCAAGTAAGACTAATTGGCTTTAACCTGTACGTACTGGTCGGCATTAGCAATCTAAAGCTGTTTGGTTACACATATAGTTAAAGCTGTGGTTTGACTCGAGTCTTCATAAACAAGTAGTAAATTTTCATCTCCGTTTGAAGAGATATTCCCTGCTACAACTGCTTTACACAGCATAGAATTTCGCCGTAATAAGTTTTTTGACCTTCACATGAAATTTTGACATATGTTCTTCTTGGTTTTGTAGGCACAAAGAGGAAATTGAAGTAATCGTACAAAATGCTGGTAAAGAGCTGGATCTTGAGATTCGAATCAGAGCTATTGAAGAAGAATGGACTGAACAGGTTAGCTTCTCTTAGCGATGCTCTGTTCTTGCTTCTCTTGTTTTCTGATGCTCTGTCTTTATTTCTCTTCTGATGCTCTGTCTGTGCTTCTGTTTCGATGCTCTGTCTTTGCTTCTCTTCTAATGCTCTGTCTGTGCTTCTGTTTCGATGCTCTGTCTCTGCTTCTCTTCCGATGATCTGTCTTTGCTTCTCTTCTAATGCTCTGTCTGTGCTTCTCTTGTTTTCTGATGCTCTGTCTGTGCTTCTTTTTCGATGCTCTGTCTCTGCTTCTCTTGTTTTCTGATGCTCTGTCTTTATTTCTCTTCTGATGCTCTGTCTGTGCTTCTGTTTCGATGCTCTGTCTTTGCTTCTCTTCTAATGCTCTGTCTGTGCTTCTGTTTCGATGCTCTGTCTCTGCTTCTCTTCCGATGATCTGTCTTTGCTTCTCTTCTAATGCTCTGTCTGTGCTTCTGTTTCGATGCTCTGTCTCTGCTTCTCTTCTGATGCTCTGTCTATGCTTCTCCCTTTGGATGCTCTGTCTCTGCTTCTCTTGTTTTCTGATGGTGCGTCTTAAATTCTCTACTGATGCTCTGTCTATGCTTCTCCTTTGATGCTCTGTCTCTCTGGGTTCTAATACTCTGTCTTTGCTTTTCTTGTCTCACGATGCTTTGTCTTTGCTGCTCTTCTATGTCGATGCTCTGTTTCTGCTTCTCCTGCTTTCAGATTCGTGAAACAAGTCATTCCTTTCACATATCACGTATTTGTCTTGTCTAATAATTTGTTTGCTTTCTACTAGGTCCTTAGCTTCGAGAAATTCAAAAGCCGAGGGCTTGTTTGTCTAGACAAAGAAAACACCGAGAAACTATTGGAATTATCAGAAGATGCGAAAGCCTCTCTTGCTATTATGCTGACGTCAAAACATGTCACGCCCTTACGAGAAGAAGCAGCAATCTGGGCTGTCAAACTCAAAGAGGTCGGAGAGGTTCTTGAACAGGTAACGAATTGAATTGCATTTCTTAGGTAAGTTGTAATAACAAGCTGTACAGAATTGCTATTTGAGTGCTTCGTTTCCCCACATTCTTCTGATTTAATTGATTTCACCTGTTAAGCGAGTTCTCCATACTGGTAGGTGGAGAGAATGGCGGCCACAGGACAGCAAGTAATAGTTAGGGCTAATGTTCGGGTGGAGCTTAGGATTAGGGTTGAGTTTAGGGCTTGGGTTGAGCGTTGGATTAGGATGAGCTTAGAGTTGGGGTTGAGCTTAGTAATAGGGTTGAGCTTAGAGCTGAGGTTGGGATTTAGATTAGGGTTGAACTTAGGGTTAGGGTTGGGATTGGGATAAAGGTTGAGCTTAGAATTTGGGTTGAGCTTAGGTTTCGGGTTGAGTTGAAGATGAGGGTTAAGCTGAGGGTTAGCTTGAGGCTAGGATTGAGCTTAGTGTTATGTTTAGGGCTAATGTATGGGCTTTTCTTGTTTCTGTCTCGTTATGAAAAGATACTACCTCATAATTTTATTCTACCAGATGAAGTGAGTTTGGCTCATAACACCTACTTTTTATTGTGTTAAATCGATTGAATGAAATGAATATCTTAACAATTGCTGTTTTCATGAAATGATGTCGTGTTTCGAAGAAAAAAAAGGAACTGCAGTTAAAGATTATACACATTATGTATAATAATTTCCTATTCTTCCTGAAAGCGGTAGTGACATTAGGTTCTGAAATGAATGACCAGTTTGGTGTATGAATTGTTCTTTTCCTGTTTTTAGTGGCTTGCTGTGCAAGAACTGTGGCAGTGCCTAGAAGAAGTATTCAGTAACTCGACCACTGCAAAGGTTATATAACCTGTTAAATCTTGACAGTTTTTCTTTGCCCCTGGCTTGCTAGCTGTTGTTCCCCCGAACCCTGAAGCTTCCATTAGAGTTTTCTATAGAGCTCAAGTCTTCATCAGTCCAGCTCCACAATAATTATCTTCTTGGACGCATTTAGTAACTATGGTTTTAAGATCACAATATGTGGTAAAGTGGGTTTGAAGGTTTACAGCAAAGATAGCCTTTGTGGCATTTTCGTTCTTTTTTACTAATTTCAAACAAAACAATGTCTACAAACGTAAGAACTAGTTCACAGTAACTGCTTTCACACTGTTATTTTTTTTAGCTAAACCTTTTTCTAATTATCCTGTGTCCTATGTCCTGTGTCTTGAAAAGATCATATAAGACTGAACCTAACCAATTGCTAATGGGGTGTAGTCCTTCTAACATAATGTGAATTTTTTTCTAATTAAACAGGAGCTGCCGCAGGAATCCTCGCGTTTTTCCCGAGTTGACCGCAGCTACATGAGAACTATGAAGAAAGCTGTTGAAGTGAGAAACGTCATGCAGGTGCGTCTCTAGTGCTGTCTCTAAATCCTGTCTAAGCTTATCTATTTCATTTATTCACACTGCCCTAGTATATATATGTACTTCTTAATGGGCCACTCCAGTGACTAACACTTTTTAAACTGCAAGTGATTTCCTGTGCAATTTGACGAGAGAAGTCATGTGGTCAAGTTATAGGCGCCCAAAGTTGTGTGCTCTTGAAAACGAGCATATTAAGATCGCAGGAGGGTTAATTTGAATTTTTTACGTCAAAAGAGGCTCAAGAAAGATATGAACATTTGGAAATCAGTAGCCGCATTCCCCAAATCTTGGCATCAGTTGGTTGTTTTTACAAACTGTTACTGATCAACCGTGGTAAGCGAGTCACGAAACCCCTTCGAGGCCGGGATGCAAAATATGTTGCATCAACCTTACGTGACGTGAGCATCTTTTGGCGCTATTTCATTTTGTTTTTCCAGCTTGGTTCTTTTAACCGGCAAAACGCTCAAACTGCGCCGCAGTTTCAATTTTCATTTGAATATTTGCGAAAGGACCACAGAGTACCAGCGATTAAAGAGGATTATATTTCTACTTGTGAGTGGCCCTCTAAGCATATTTCTTCAAGGACCCCGACGCGGTACGTCATTTCAGGAAACATTGCTTCCGTTTTTATAAGCTTGCAATTCTACTTCGCAGTGTTGTATAGGAGGGGAGGTGCCAAAAATCCAGATGTTGAAGGGGCTGCACGAAGATCTTGAAATCTGCTTCAAGTCTCTTGCTGGTTACTTGAATAAAAAGCGCAAGGTAAGTCCTCCTTAAAATTAATATTTCTTTAAACAGTGATAGTGATATAATATATATAATATATAATATATAATATGTAATATATAATATATAATATATAATATATAATATGTAATATGTAATATGCAATGTATAAAATATAATATATAATGTATAATATTTAATATGTTATATATAATATATCATATATCATATATCATATATCATATATCATATATCATATATCATATATCATATATCATATATCATATATCATATATAATGTATAATATTTGAAATATAATATATAATATATGATATGTAGCAGTGATATAATTCATTTTTTTGTTTTATTATAGATGGTTCAAAAATTGCCAAATATATTACTTTGCAACCCAAACCCTATTCTATGCCAAACCCTTGTTTAACACTCATTTCTTAGTTATTGCATATGGAACACCAGTTATGTATAACATCTATAACATCCTTTTGCATCCAATCCATATGTTTTACTTTAGCAACGCGAACCCTATTCTATGCCAAACCCTTGTTTAACCCTCATTTCTTAATTATTGAACACCATTATTTATAACATCCTTTTGCCTCACAGGACTTTCCTCGCTTTTACTTTGTGAATGACACAGCTCTTTTGACAATGCTAAGCAAGCCACACAATTTGTACTTTGTAAAGCCCTTTTTACCGTAATTTTAGTTTTGAGTAAAAGTTTGAAGATTTGTTGTTCCTTCCCCCCCCCCCCCCCCCCCCTAACGAATCCCCAATATTCTTCACATTCTGCTCCCAATAAGCATTAACTTAATTTCTTCTATTTTCTTATCCTCTTATTTTCTAGAATCTTTTCCCTCAAATTTTACAGTCAATTAACCAAAGCCCGACAGTGACTAATAGATTCTTAAAATTGTATTGGAATTTGTTTTTTTTAGGTCAATATTTTCTGGTATTCATAACATCGAAGTTGTTGTGAAAGAAGCAAGAACTACGAAGCAAAGCAAGAGGTCATCATTGGTGAGTCTACAGTTTATCAGATTCTCTTACTCCATGCTGTACCTCCTCTGCTTCTAGCTCCTTCCTTTGTTTAACTGTTAACTGTATGAGTAATGCTTAAAGAAACACTTGACTTACTTGAATTATAAGCATAGGCCATCTATAACCCATTGCCACTTCTTAGCAGACGAGAGTGTCTTTATCCATTGTTTTTCTTTCTGCCCGTTGCCAGTGGTAGACCAGTATCAGCCTTTATTTGATCAGTCCATCTCTTTGCTTGTCGTCATCTTGGTCCTTTGAAGATACACGACAATGAATAAACACACAGATGAACGCTTTTAGACGTAGAAGAAACCAGTGGTCAGGAAATAAGCGCCCTCTTGGAGTTTCATGCTCTGTAGCTAGAAGTACATCATCATCATCTTCATCATCATCATCATTAGCCGTTCAGGCGTCTGCAGGCTGATGGCTTCAACAAACTCTTCGAATGTCTTTCGATTTTTTGTCTTTCTCTCATTGAAGTGATTCCCACGATGTTGTCTAGGTCATCGTGCCATCTTCTTTCGGGCCTGCCTGGTCTTCTCTTCTCGCAAGTGGTGTCGATCCTGTTTATTTTTTTTCGCCATTTTTTGCCTCCATCTGAGCCACATAACCCAACCATTGCCATTTCAGTCTTCCAGCTTTGTCTACGATGTCTATAACTTTTTTGCTGGATCTAACATCTTCGTTTTCCATTTGTCTCGGCGTGTTATATCTAGCATTGCCCTCTCAATGCCTCTGAAGATGAACATCAGTACAACATAACAATTGATCACAACTGAACTTACAGTAAATAAACTAAAGTTACAGAAAATCATGCGTTTGATATTTAAGATCACTCTCGACCAGTGACAACTACTATCTCACTTTTACCTGTTGCTGCTATCAAGTCCCTTGATGTTATCCTGCACAGAACGGCATTTTGTCGCCATTAGATAACCTGCCCATTGATCTCCTAGAATAAGCGAATTATTTCAATAGTTATATTTATGGATGTGTCAAAATCGGGGTGAAAGGACTAAATGCCATAAAAAAGCGTTGGGGTTATGATTAGTATAAGACTTATTGCATTCGTCGTTAGTTTTCGCTATTGAATTGAATTGCTGGACGCTACGACTACTTTGAGCGATCAGTAGTAGGTTGTTGTTGCTGTAACGAATGTTGTTGTTGCTGTTAGAGCTTTCATGGCGAAAAGTGGGACTCGTGTAATAAGTCTTGGATTAGGATTAGAAGATATGCGAATGAAGTTTAGTCTAGGGTTGGAAGATATGCGAACAGATCAGTTTTAAATATTATGATACCTGATGAAAAAAAATAAATAATCCTAATGATAAATGTTGTTACATGATAAATGCTTCCAACGATTGCATTGATGTCTCATTTCCTATTTTAGAATACTGATAGTTTCGCCCAGTCACTAGACGGTAGATCCTCAAGTATCGACAGAACTCGATCGCCAATACTTGAGGTCCATCATGATGAGAGATCTGGCGGGAAATATGCTAAATTCGAATCCAATAAGCCATCATCGACAAGCCTCGAACGGGTGTCGGACGCAGAAGAATGGAGACGAGAATTCTCTCAGCTGAAAATGATATCGGTCTCTGATGCGATTGGAGAATCTATCAAATTGGACTCGGAGGTTATTAAATTTTTTTGGCTTGTTATTTTGTGTTTATTTAATGTTCATATGCCGTTTCAGTTTTTTTTGTGTATGCTTTCATTTCTCAATTTTTATATATGATAAAAACTTGATAGAAAAGCTTGATAGATTGATTGATTGATAGGCACATACGCTTGCTATCTTTGCAGGGTATGGGTTTCTGTGCTGAGCACAGGGGGACCACTAAAATAGTCCAGGGGTAATCTAAGCAGTGCGACCCAGTCCTTCCTCTCGATGTGACCACACCTCATGATTCCTTTTATCCTTTATAACTATGGGTTCCTGTGCTGAGCACAGTGTGGCCACTGAGTAGCCCAGGGCTAATCCAAGCAGTGCGACCCCAGTTCTTCATCTCGATGTGATCACACCTAGCGATTCCTTGAGCCTTTTGCTTGGAATTACAGAGAGCTGGCGACTCTCCTTACTCTTTCATGGCGAGTTCGGCCTAGATTGAAATCGAACTCAAAACTGCGGATTGCCAGTCCGACTCGCTCCCAATTCGGCCATTCTCGCGTTATTATATCCTTGTTTGTGTATTTTTTGTCTATTATTTGTTTGTTAAATTCTGTACGCCAAGATACTTAGAAGAATTAGGAATTCCCACTGAAGCTGTCGCTTTCTTTAGGTAAAATTAGAAAAAGGTGTCGAATCATGGTTGAAGCAAATGCTTGGACAAGTCACACAAACAGTGCAAAAGCTGATGATTCGATGTCGCCTTGATATAGAAAAAGGAATGTCTGTGGAAGATTGGACTTTTAAAGTAAGACCTACAGTGTATGAGTTAAAGTACCTTGGATAGGGGTAATATACTAACGTTACCATACCATACCTTACCTTACTTTAAATATCTTACCATACCGTACCATACCTTACCTTACCTTACCTTAAATACCTTACCATACCATATTTTACCTTACCTTACCTTAAATACCTTACCATACCATACCTTACCTTACCATTGATCAAAATGATGGGTAAAGTTAAAACCCGTAACTTTGATACAGGGCTAGGCCCGAAACATCAGTATATTATCTCTACTGAATTTACTGGATATTTTTTTCGCCTTTTTCTACTTATCCGTAAGTGCCGTAAGCCATTGCATTTTTACATATTTTATTAGTATCTAAGTTAAATCGTCATAAAGCCTTTAAAATTATTATTAGCTTTTACAATCAAAATTCAAGACATTAGTATAAACATTTCTTTAGTACGTTTTCCTATATTTAATATAATAAAATTAATTTATTTGAGGATTGAAGAAATAGAAACCAAAACAAAAGTTAAATTTATTCGTTTTTTATATGTCGTTTTCAAGCGAACGTTTTTACAGCTATGAATTCAGATTTTCTTATCTACGCCATTTACTTATCTTTATCCATTTTAAACTTGTATTCTACATTTATTTTTCACTTTATTTTTACAGTACCCAGCACAAGTTGCCCTCATGAACCTCATGCATATCTGGACGCTTGAGAGTGAAGCGGTAAATCATTTATGCTTTTCTTCTCTAGTATTTTACTTTTTTCCACGTTATGCACTAGAATATTGGAGTGTGATTTGAATTTTCTGGTTGGCATTGGAATTGCAAGCTTGTAATGACTTAATTATTAATTTTAACGTCAATACTGAGCCTTGCTCAAAGAATTTGCTCAAATAAATAAAAGGAACTAAAATTGGCCCCTACAGAATGTGAAGATGGGAAGAATATCAGCGAGAAAAACCAGCAGTTTCACTCAAAAATACTAGTTGCTCTCTACCTGCCTCGAGAATTGAAAAAGTTTGACATAGCAAGCTTAAATAAGGAAGCCTAATGTGTGTGATATGTGACAAGGTCTGTCATTCATAGGCTTATTGCTAGGTAATGCACATCACTTGATGGTGTATTAGTATAATTGATGATGAAGTCAGACCAGGTAGACCAAGATACACATATGTTAAATCACATACACATATACCAGCTAAGGAACGATACGATTCTGGAGAAAATGCATTTGAAAAAAAGGATTCAAAACAAAGAGAAGTAGAGACAACATGTAAAATATGTTCGAGCTAGTTACTCGAAGAGCTAACTAACTAACTAACTAACTAACTAACTAACTAACTAACTAACTTACTTACTTACTTACTTACTTACTTACTTACTTACTTACTAACTAACTAACTAACTAAGTAACTAACTAACTAACTAACTAACTAACTAACTTACTTTGGTGAAGGTTGTTAAATTGAGGATGGAGAATGGATGTGGTGGAGGTAGATGACGTAGTAGATAAAGTAACTGTAAATTTGTGAACAGTGATTAGTATATTCTTTGATTTTTTGTGTTATTTTTTTAAAGGGCATTTCCGAGATACGAATTGACAGAAAGGCTCTGCCAAATGCTTTGAGGAAATTCACCACATTGTTCAATAAGATTCCACAGATAATATCTCGTGGGTCTTGGAAGAATTCAGATATACCATTGAGTGCAGTCCATCAATGTCGACTAGAGGCTCTTGTTAGTGTAAGTGCTAGGCCGATTTTTTCAAATTTGTAAATCAGGGTTTGTTTTGATTTTTTCAGTTATTTTATTATCAGATCTGAAAAACTCCTGCATGGCCAGACGAATTGTTGACAATTTATTTGAGATTTACAACATCGCTATCTTTTTGGTATTTTGTGATGTCCCTCCTTAACAATTTTAAATCTATATCAAGCTGTTTTTGTATCATCAGGGTATTTAGTAGTCATCCTGTCAAGACACTTTTAGAGGACTCTCTTGAAAAGCATTCTGGAGTGACTGAGGCCTTTCTCTGTTAATATCTGTACTATTATTATTATCATCATTATTATTAGTATTATGTGTATGAAGTGGTGCAATGTATCAAATATGATTTGTGGTAGCATCATATGGCGAAATAGGTGTAAAAAAGTGCATGGACAGTAGGACTGCTAATTTCTTTTTGTGATGTGCAAGGAACATATTTGGCTATAGGACGTTTCAGTTTGTTCTTAACTTGTCAAATCATATCCGATATTATTTTTATTATTATTATTATTATTATTCTTATAAAAAATGTTTTTTCAGTTGCATTTAAATGAAAACCCTTTCTTGGCAAGGGATTGACACACTATGTAAGGCACAAAATATTTCTCGTTTAGATTGGATTGCACCTTCGCGATGTCCTTGATGATCTTGGGAGGCGAAAACTCAGAGATGTTACTGACTTTGAGTGGCAGAGAAACTTGAGGATCTATTTTCAGGATGATGATGGAACCAAACAAGGTCAGTCACAGCATCATGATAAATGTCAAGTCTAAATCTACCTTTATTAACTAACTCTAAAACCTTGATCATTAATTTAAAGCAAACTATTATCGACAGCTATTAAATATTTTATTACATTATTCACTTGACTAGCTCACTTTTAACTTTTCATTGTTATTTCATCATGTTGTTTCTTATAAATTTTTTCTCAATATCGTATTTAACTGCATTATTATTCTTATGTTAACGGCCCAAGCTAGATAAGCTCTGCTTTTCTTGGGTCGTATAGAATACAATTTTTTGTCTTAATTAAGTATGTATTGATTTAACTTTTGTATTCTACAAAGAAAATTGAATTGAGTTGAGTTGAATTGAATTGAAGTGAATTGAATTATTTTCGGCTAGAACTTATGTATGGGCGATGGCCTGTTATCCGTGGTTGTATGGTGCAATCGGCTTTGGAAGTCTTGCACCCTAATTCTTCAATTAATAGATTGTCACACACTTGCACCCCTTTTCCTCAAGTAATAGATTGTCACCTTTGCACCCCTATTTTTCGAGTAAAATATTGCCCCTTAACAGACTTCGTCTCTAACTTACCTATTTTATTTTATGAACCCAGTGCAAGACTGACATCTGCTGGACGAAAGAAAATTCCAGTACCTTGAGTAGAAAGAATACACTGATGTTTCGGGCCTAGCCCTTTTTCAGACTTTGATAATTTATGGAATATACATGAACCTTTGGATGCCACTGGGGCTCAGTTGTTAGTAATGAAATTGTTTCCTTCTAGACTGTTTAACTATTCAAATGTTGGAAGCCAAGTTCAATTATGGCAATGAGTTCTTGAGTTGCTGTTGTCCTGTTGTGCTAACGCCACTAACTGAAAAGTGCTTTCTTTCACTAACTCAGGTAATAAAACCGTTAAATTAAAAGTCGTGTTGGATTCAATTTTCCGGCCTTCATCTAGGCCTAAACATTAATTTTCGGCTACTTTTGCTTTTGATTATTCATATAGTTGTGACAGAATGATTCAAATAATGTTTTCAATTTATTTCTTTCCATTTTTAGGCCATAGCCAACAATTCTGGAGGCTGTCTTACTGGGCCAACCTCTTCTGGCAAAACCCAAACGATTAAGGTATTAAATCATTATAATTGAGTTCCTAATAAAATCTGTACTTTGGCCAGCATACTTCTATTCAGCAAACGAGTAGGCTTCCAGATAAACAGCGAAGAACTTGCTACTGCACGTTGCTATTATATTTTGATTTTCATTATAAACTGTTTTAGGCCTTTTTTAGATAAGTACTTGCTGAAGTATTCTGTTCATTTCCAGGGTTTGTCTCATCTATTTGGGAAGTTTCTAATTTCAATAAGTTGTTTAGCTTCAATGGATTCAAATGCATTTGCTAGGATATTTACTGGTGTGGCGCAAGTAAGTTGTCCTTCAATTGTTATACCGTAAATCCTTGAATTAGCCCCCTGGGGGCTTATTTATTTTTGATTATTTTGGAGGGGGGTTATTCGAGGGTAGGGCTTAATTGAGAGGGGGGGTTTATAAAATAATTCATAAAATCATCATCATTTATTATACATTTTGTGATTCATCATCGACCGAAAGAGTGATTTTTCTGTCAAAGCTCGATAAAGTACAAA
>WUAR02568245.1:0-12579 GCA_015164055.2 Chrysaora achlyos | reverse complement strand
TGAGATTTAGTTCTATTCTTCGAGGTGCGGGCTGACTTGATTATTCAATTCTCAAAAGGTGGATTGTTCATGACTAGATGCTAATTAGCAACGTCTTATTACGATGGCGGCAAGCGGACACAAGTTCGTTTCTTTTGTTCAAGGAGGCTAATTCTTCGTACATAAAAAGGATAACTAATTAACTAAAATATGAAATTCATTCTTACCTAGGTTCCCGTGAGAGGTCTTGGAAATGTTCACAAATGACGCTCTAGACTTTGTTAAGATATTAATTCGGAAACCTTTTCCAATGTTCATGCGATTGAACTCCCGATGTATCTACGAAGTCAAAGATTGTAAAGTTTATTTCTGTTGAAGCGTAAGCGAAACGTTAAACCTTAGTACTCTATATATTCGAATTCTTTACGAAGTCAAAGAGATAAGGCCAAAATAAGTAGCAAACAGGCGTAGAGAAAAACAAAAAATAAAAAGCTACAAAAAAAAGAAGAATAAAACTGGCAGTCATTCGTTTATGATGATTAATAAAAAGTTATATTCAAATGCTCGACATTACGGTTTACTTCAAAAGCCCAAGTTTAACAAGAAGCATAAACTCGAAAGACATAAACAATGATATTTAAAGAATAGAACAAATCTAATTATACAAGAACTACACAAAGGAAATATACAAAAGCAGTTTGGATACAAGCATTTGATTCAAATCAAGGATAAGATAAAAGTGCATCAATCAAAAATCCCATATACGGAGTTCACCAGGCGTTTTTAGACCATTGCAAAATAACATTCGCAAGCAACAAAAGCAGGAACTTTGAATAGGTTTTGCATGCAACATGCAACCATACACACTGTTACAATATTGCTTTGGTTGGCGATAATATAATAAAAAATAATATTGCAATGGTGTATCCTATAATATCCTATTCAAAGATTCTCCAAACCTTACAGGTAAAAGCAGACACATAAGAGTCTCCATTTTAAGCTTAGGCTAACAACGGTTGTTAATTTTGGGTTGCAAATTTTTAATTATTACAGCTAAAAGTGACCAGGCGACGAAAAGGGCAAATACAATACTAGCTTTTAACTCCTGTAACATCTCAGATAACTTCTTCGTGAATCACATGGTAAAATTCGCTGTCTTTGAATATGCTCAGAATATTTGTGAGGAAAGTTTTCCAAACATTACGAGGCTACACGTAGGCTAACCTACTCGAAGATGCGTTGCGAGCGGCTGTAGAAATTGCATTGCTGAGCTATTTAGTTCACAGTCAACTGACTGGATGGAAGTACAATCAATCGTTTGAAAAAGGTAACTAAATAGCTTGTTCGCCTATAAATAAATTGCTCTCTAGTTTTTAACTCCCTCCCAATTTACAAAGTAACTAGCCTACATTAACTTGTCTGTTCATTGGATTTTCATCCGACCTGTCCAAAATCTCGAATCCAATTACTACATTTGAACTCTCAAAATAGCAAAACTAGAAGAGGCAATGTGTTGAAAATAATTTTTATGCATTGAAAAATACAGCATGGCCCAACATATCTGGGCTATTCATTGTGATACAGTAAAAACCATACATTACATGATCTTACAGGCCCAGCTAAAACTACAGAAACATATTTGTATCTGTTTTTCAGGAATCTTCAGTTCTTCTTGTTCATGCCGGTTGGACAGAAACACCAGATTCTTTCAAGCCAGATGGTCTAAGATCAAGAATGATTTCTGTAAACGTATGTAGAATTTGTCAATGTTATAGATTAAATAAACCTGTATGGAGATTACGATATTTGTTATTCTTGTGAATATTCTCCGCCCAAAGATACCAAGAGAATATCGAATTCTCATGAAACAAGATCCTGAGTTTAGGTAAGTTTATACTGTTGAAATTAACAACTTGGATGTCTACTTGGATTGTTATGCTACAAAAATTGGCAAGAAATCGTAAAAAAGTGGTTCTTACCAGTCTTAACTTTGACAGTCGTCATGAATTAACCATAATGTGCTGCGCTCTCTGGCCATTCCATGCGGTCATTTAGGCCTACCCCTTCTCTAATATTTGCAAAATTCTGTTCAGTCTGGTATTCAAACCTTCCTGTGATCGACAAATTTACAAGTAAGTTATCTCAGCCGTCTTCTTTGAAACTTTATTCGATTTTCTGATTGCACCCATTTTCACTCAGAAAGTTCAGACAGTAGTTAACACTACACGTCACTGGGGGGCATGCTTTGATCGCGTCTTGTACAGGAAAAACTTCAAAATTGCAACTTCGGGGGCTTAAAAAGGTGCAAGTAGCTAATTCTTAGCCAAAAAGCTTAGATATGTGGAATCAACGTAGCATTCTACACTAAAAAACGTAACAAAAGCAAAGGGTTAGGTTATAACCTTACAAGCACTTTAAGCAACTTTTCTGCAGAACATTTAAGCCTAATTTCCATTTAAGTAATTCAAGCAACCGGACGCTTTGTTCCGCAAAAAATCACGAGCGGACATTTTTCTTTTCCATTTACAGAATGGCGCTCATATTAATTTTGGGACGAGAAATGTTATCGAGACGCAGAAATAAAAAAAGCGTTCGGGTACGTCCGATTTTAAAGTGAGGATTGAAAAGGGCGAATTTCTAATGTTATTAAGATATTTACGGTTGTTCGACAAGGAATATTTCTTTAGATAATTGCGTATGTAATCTAGAAAATTCGGGCAGTTGTTATCTTGGGTTGGCCAATCAATAGTAAGATCATCTAAACGGCGTCCAACGACCTCGAAACCTGCAGGCTTGTGTTACTCTAAGTTATCTGGTAATAGGCGATTTACAATTTACCATTGCATCGAGCAACCACATCAGCCCTACGACTGTCAATCGAATTATTCGAGAATTATTCGAGAAACAACAAACGCAATATGGCATGTGTTGACTTGTAAAGGATATCTAACAATTACATAAAAGATTCATTATTGCCCTACTCGCAGTTTGCAATGCTAAATATTAATTTATTTCGGTCTACATTTGAGAACCTGATCGGAAAAGTGACTGTTAAATCTATAACAACTGTCCCTTGCGAATCGGAATTGTAGAACATTCTAAAATTTCCTGACAAAGCAAGTATTGCCGGCTATACTGACGTCGTCTTATTCCCTTATACATTTGTGGCTGATGGAGGATTTTTTCTAAAGCCAAATTTGCTGAGACCTTATGCCAGGAAAAATGTTTTTCATTATTCGGAAATGCCTTGTATTTACAAACTCTCCCGAGCAAGGAAGGTAATAGAAAATCCCATTGCTATTTTGGCTACACCAGTTAGAATGTTTCGAATACCGATAATTGCTTACGTGGAAGTGGTGAAAGGTATAACGAAAGCTGCTACGGCTCTACATAAATTTCCTAGTAAAAGAGGAACATCTATTTTCCCAAATGTGAAACCAACAAACATTAATGGATTGTCCTAGCTTGGGAAACAAGGTTAAAATGATTTGCACCTTATTGCTAAAAATGTAAGAGTTCAAATCTAACCAATACTAATTAAGAAGTTGGTGCAATTCCATGACGCAACGCAATTTTTTTAATCCTGTAATCGTTAGGCGTGTATTAATTTATCACAAAAAAATACTTTTATGCACATTCAGAAAAAATAACTATCCCTGTTTATTACTGATGATACATAATGTCAAAAAGAACTTGATTTATTTTGACTTTCTAGAATATTATGTTCAGGTGTCGGATCTTGAAATGATTGTACTAGGCTCTTAAAAAAATCAAGGTGTTTGAATCCTCTTTATCCTTGACGTCTGATATATTTTTATTACAATCATTCAGTGAATTTAGCGAATTCTGTCAATTTTCCCTCCTTTACACTTTCTAGCTACTAGAGAAAACTAATGATAAACAATTTATGTCATATTCGTTTTGGTCGACTGATTTTTACGTTCGATCGTTCGTTTTGATCGTTAAACTTTTTACTTGCATTTGTAGGTCATATTTGTATGACGATTGAAGAATCGTGACCCTTTGTCTCGCATACCAATGACTTTTTCCCTCATTATTTCTACTATATCAACAATGTGTTTACCGATATTTGCTCTGGGGGTGAGAAGAACCTAAGATGAATACAGCTAAAATTACGTATTATAGAAATGACCGAAAAGTGTTTGAAGAATTTACAATTCAAAAGTACAATTTTGTTCTACTTTTGAAAGGTTGTGCTGCTCATAATCAGCCTTAAAAATTATGATAATCTGAAATTCTTTGCAAAATGTTCCCAAAACGATGATGCAGTTATCACAGGGTAGAGTAATAGACAGCCTGGCACTCGCAATTTGAATTTTAAAAAGATTTTACCAAGTTACTCAGTTTCAGTTGTCTATCTTTATATAACAACAAAATTTCCAATGGTATTGTGAGGCCTAAATTTAGCGTAAAACCGCGTAAAACTATCTGAAAATTTTATCTTTATATTTATTATATTTGATTTATTATATTGATAGATATTCATTATATAAAAATATTTTTTGGTGCCTGTTATATTTATATTTACTCGCCTGACTTGCAAGTTCTCTTGTAGGGGCAATCACAAGAGCTCTGATACCGCATTTCATTGGCTTCTGAAACGAAAAGGAGTTTTGTCGACGTTTCTATCGAGCAATGAAAATTAAATATTCAACGCTCAGCATGCTTCATTTATGAATAATGTGCTCCCTAATTGACGAAAAAATAAAAAAAATACTCGTTTGTTATGTTGGTTTTTAATAAATAGAAAAATTATCTTTGTAGCTATGAAAATTTCCTTTTCCCCCTACCCTTCCTTCTTTAGAAAATGCCCCGAAAGGTCACGCTATTCACTGTTTCAAAATCCGTCAATTGAGTTGTTAAAATCACAACTGGTTGCGCTGTCTGAGAAGGTGTTAACCAATTTGGCAACCAATCAACAGATTTTGGTAAGCTGCACCGGAGTTTTATATCACGGAATTCAATTTTTTCCACCAGTAGCTACCCAGCATGGTAAATTTCACGTGTCACGTGTACGTTCCTTCAGTCATTGCTATTTCCATGTTAACTTATGATGTAATAATAAATTTTTCAATAGATCATAAGATAATTTTTATTACCCTAAAATTATTACAAGTCCTCTCTTGCCCCCGCGGTTCCTCAGAATCGAATTTGTGTATTACAGTCTACCTGCTGATAAAAAAAGCAAATTTACCTGAAGACATTGCAAAACTGGTATAATAAATGCCAGAGATTTTCCAGAGCCAGTTGGAGCACACACAAGAATATCACGTTGCTAAAAAAGGAAATTTGTGTTACTTTGAAAACGAACACAGTCGAACCGCTACCAACAAATCTGATTTGACTATTCAGATGATTCTATTTAGCTATTAAGAAACTTTAAAGAAATATATTATGAACCTACTAAAACCTTTGAAAAACCCATCCGACACTCGATAATTCAATAAATTCTAGAAGAAAAGCAGATTAAAAAATAGAATAATCACACGACACCCACACTAAGCATGAGAGGAATTGTTTGCATTTGAACAGGAGTCGGCTTTTCATATCCTGCAATCTGTAAATTGTTTGCAATGTACATCGAGCAGTGAAATCTTTGAATGAAAAAATGCGTATAAAATAATTTTAGTAATATAAAAAATTAATAAGTCATTAATAAGTCAATTACATAGACACATCATGTTTTTCCCTTTATTATACCATTGGCGCTTGGGCAAGCGATGCATTGTGGGTGTGGTTCAAATCTTTTGAACAAGGAGCATCTCGCTGATATAAATCAAGTTCACTTAGGTTGCAAAAACCCACGAAAAGAAAGTTGATAGTCATTTTTTTCAACACTCTTGGCTGTGCTTTGGAAAATACAATGGAGGAATCAAGACCCATTTTGCAGAGCGCAAAACTTGCTGCTGACCACATTGATGAGAAGAAGCAAGGCAACGATAGAGGAATTCCAGGTTGAAATGAGAAAGGGTAGCGCGAGCTAAGGACAAAATGACGTCCCAAGATTTTTCCAAAGGAATTTAAGAATTCAGGTTCTGACAAAGAAAGGGCAAAAAAGAACATCGGAGGCAAAAACGTATTTGAGCAACATAGTAAAGATTGTTTCACAAACTGAAAACCCGGCCCATTAAAAACAAAAATTCTGACGATGAAGACGTGGATGCTACTGGAAATAAGGAAAAAGAAATAGAACTCACTACTGGAATTGAGGGGGGGGGGAATAGAACTCGTAAAAAAGGTAAACAAGAACGAAAAGTAAGACCAACTACAAAGGCTCGAAACAGATCATTCCAAATGAGAAGGCAATGTGTAATAATGTCAAAATTATGACTTTTGACGTCGAGCAAAATAGCATTTCAAAGAATAAATCTGAAGAGCAGTTTTAAAATGCTAAAAGACATCCAAAAATTTTCAAGTTCTACTCAGCCATCTGGTCGGAAAAGGATTAAAGTGATTGGGAAGTTTCAGACTGCGTGACTCTGGAACCGTACTAGTCTATCATGAGGCCTTGTGTATTTTGAATGATTGGAATAATAATGAATGGCACAGTTGGAGCTGGGTATATCGGTATTGAATCTCAGTATCAGTATTGAACAATTACCTTGGTACTAAATCACAAAATGATTCAAGTGGATCTGGAATATCAGTCCCTCGAACATGGATTTGATGCTCGTTCCTTAACTGATTCATCTGTTATTATAGAGACAACATGTTAATCCATGTAAAGAAAATATAAATAGTTAAAAGTATTCAAAACATATATAAAGTGAGCGAGAAATCAAATTGCATGAAAAAGAGCAAATACAAATGTTTTTCTTTTACAAAATAGCTATTTGAATGTTGCAAAAACGTTTTTAGCAATTTAGGAAACTCCTTGGAAATTTGAAATGAATCTTATTTTATCATAGCACACTATCAAAACAGATTACTTGCAACAACAAACAGCAACAACAGTATAGATTAAAACCTTTTCTTTTCTTAATTCTGTCATTTTTTTCGGTTTAAAGATCTTTTTCTTCTTCTCCATTTCACACCATTTTTGATCTTCGCTGTCAATTAGGGGAACGGTATCTGAACAAAATTAAAAATCTTCTACAAATCAACAGAAAACATTAAACAATTACATAAAGTAAGCTAACTTATGCATTCAGACATAGCTGTGACAAAAAACTCCCATGGTATGTTGGAGGTCATATTATCAAACTGCAGAAGAGATGGGACAACTAAATCAGTAATTCACCTAATGATATCTTAAACTCAAGAATACACAGGACTTATTGCTACATAACTGGTCTAGCTCTTCTCTATCAAATTGCACACAATTTCGTATGGTACAAGTAATATGTCTTGGCGTACTTTTGTTCCTTATAAACATAAATGATACGCAGATGACATTGAAACTTTCTTAACCCTCTGCAAAGGTTGTGCCAATCCACCTGACTTTGGTTGCGCCAATCCGTCCTCTTCGCCGTCTTTCAAAAGTGAGAGTCACTATTTTCCTTCCCTTCTTTCTTCTTAGAAATAACTGATTTAATTTTAATCGTGGAATTTTATCTTTGCATAATATCTTGTTTTGCTGCTAATATGCTGTAGATAACCGCAGAAACTATTTCCAGACCACCTTGTGGAATAGCGATATTCTCCATTCGCCACTTTCCCACATTAGGCATATAGTAAAAATCTAACAAACATGCTTATTTACGTTTTCTCAACGAATTCCGTCAAAATAAGCTAACATCAAGGAATTGGGAAAGACGGCATCTCTCACTAACACTACCGGCTATCTCAATAGCTCTATGGCAACCCATTTCTGCTCTAACTATATAGATATGAAGATAAGATAACAAAGAGACTGTCTTTATCTGAAACCTTTTCATGTCAATAGCTCTTCAGGGTATTTTAGCAACAAAAATTCTCATAACGATCGATACTTATAATCATTGATATGCTACAAAATATTTAATGTGGCGGTGAATTTAAAAGTTTTGCTCAGCTGTGTTCACCCTGAAGAGTAGTTTAATCATGAAACAGGCATGTCAGGATGAAAACGTAAGGCCTGTTCACACGACACAAACTAAGCCGGGTTCGACCCTGCCTTATTCACACGAGAAAATCTCCAAAGCGTGTGTGAACCAGGGTTGCCAGATTTGCATAGTGGAAAGTGTGCCAAGTGTTCAAGAACACAAGCCAAATTGGTCAGAAATAAGCCAATTCAATCTCCTTCGCTATCTCCGGAAGGTATTCAAAACAACGGATTTACACATTGTTGTAAAATCCTTGCAAAAAACTAGACATTTTTCAAGGATAGGTTGGTTTCACAGTAGAAATCATAGTAAGCACCCTTGAAAATCTTTTTCGTAGGCCTACCCAAATAAAATTAATATTAATATTAATATTTTCTGTTGCACGGGAAACGTCAGTAGGCAATATGGACGATTTTTGAACCTGGCGTGAAGACAAGAGCATGTATGCCAGGCATCGAATATTTGTAACTGGTAGTGTAGAAAAATAATTAATACATGTGTTTTGAATTGAATTGTCTAAAAGGAACCCAAATTCTTGCATCTCTAACATTTTATTGAATATAAAGATTCTCTCAATCCATCTAATCCAAACAAAGATTTAATAACCAATTACACCATAATTTTAAAAATTTTATGCCTATGACATATATTTTCGTTAATATAAGCCTAATTTATAGCCGCCATAGACCTTTCAATAGGCACACAATAGTTCGTAAGATGGATGAAAAAAAAAGATAAGTTATTTCATAACATATCAAGTCTCAGCAAAATACTTAATGAAATTACATACTTGGATTTAAAGTTTTAACGGATGGAATGAATCAATGTCTACACAAAGCCTGCAAGAACCATTCCATCTTGAATACAGTAGCACTTGAATGCATGATATCTGATCCAAACAAGGAAAGCATTATTTGCCCTGGTAAGAAGTCTTTGCAACATTTTTCACTAAAGTGCAAGTGAGTGCGAAGGCGATCGATGGACTCCAGCATTGTGAGGCCCATTCGGTTTCGCTGGTTTTTCTTTACATTGGTTACATAAGAGAAAATCTTCTCAACAACCGCATTGCTTGCATGGCTGGTAAGGCAGGCAAGGGCATATGCTGCTAGGTTTGTGAAGGGGAATTTTGGCACTGAAATTTGACACTGGGGAACCAGATCAGAATGGTACAGCTACTTTGGGTATTCCGTCCTTTAAGACTGGTTCCTCTCTCCGACTGACAAGGAAAATGTTTCGGTACTGGTTGTCAGTTTAGGAAAGCATATCAACCATCAAGTGCTGCATTGAAAGTTTTGCAAGAGGCACTCTACCAATTTGACTCAGCACTCTTGATGAATGCAAATAGCTTAAAGCCTGAAAAACACCCCTTGATGGCGGAAGGCGTTGCTCACATGGCTCATTGCTTCCATAAGCATTTTGTGGCACCTCCCCTTGGCCTCCATAACCTTTAATAATACGGAGTTGTCTCTTTTCTTTCTGTCTACTAGTGCATCAGTTCCAAATATAAATTTAGGACCGAAATCTACGTCCGATAGTGGCAGCTGGGCTCCGGTGCTGTCGAAAAAAAAAAGACTGAGCTCCTTGATCATGTCATGAGGATCGATATTTGTGGCTTTAAAAAATGTATTCACCCTCTCAAACTCGGCTACCATCAGAGATAAAAATGGAATTACCGCTTTATGTAGCCCTCCACTTTGCCTCTGACCAACAAACGTGTTTGCGATAATTTTTGGAAAGGGTGGGGAAGGCTTCCACTCTCACTGTTCTCACTGATAATGTCAAACAGCTTCTTGTATGCTTCCTGGCGCAAGTTGCTCTTTGCAAAAGATTTTGGAATTTCCGTCGAAAGGAAGCCAAGATGAGATGCAATCTGCTCAAATGCATGCTTGATGCCAAGGGCCACGAAATGACATATGCACTTCATTATGGTGCAGTTGGGCGATTCACTTATGACCCTGGACCAAACTGAGTCATACTCACCAGCCATGGCTGATGCTTGGTCACTGCCAAACCCAAGACAGTCACTCATCTTCAACCCGGCAGCCCCCGCACAAGCTTTCATGGCGTCAAACAAATCCTTTCCAGTTGCACTGATGACTGGTATCAAACCAACAAAGGCAGTGATAATTTTTTTCTCCCCCTTGCTGTAAAACCTCACTGCAACGCAAAGGTAATTCAAGCAGGCAACATCTGTCGACTCGTCAATCATGATACAAAACTTTCCACCCTACATATCGTTGCACAAATTTCCCTGTAAAGTTGGTAAAACAACGTTCGTTATCAGACTGGCACAGTTGGTGCGATGCAACTTCATTTTCTCTAATTTTGAACCAGTTCCACCGCGTACTAATAATTCTTTAAGATGGCCTATTGACATCATTGCACTGTGGCATGCTATGGCGACAGAAATTTGCTTTGTTTCTTCATCATCGTTTGGTTTTGAGCAAAACGTTTATGGCTGCTTGAAACTTCACATGTTTTGATGTCTCTTCATGCTGTTTGAGACTTGAAGCTCTAGGCTGGATGTTTACTCGACAAAAAGAACAGTAAGCCATGTCAGATCCATCCACTGCTTTTTTAACCCGAGGATATTTCCTTTGCCATTCGGGCTTGAATCTTCTACATTCATCGTAATGACCTTTCCATTTTGTGCCTTACATTAATTAACAGACACATTAAAGACGAAAATGAAGAACTAACACAACAGGATTAAAATACCAATTAGTATGAAACAGCTAACATAAAGATAACAGATCAAACCCTTCACGTTATACTTTTCCCTGCCTTTTATGGTAAATAGATATATATATTTAAATTATAATAACTAAAACATTACACAAATATATTTTGAAGGACGACTGCTTTACGTTAATTTACAAGACACATTAGACGGAAATAGAGACGGAAATAAAGAGGTAACACAATAGGATTAGAACAACATGACAGAGACACTAATTAGTATGAAACGGCTTACATAAAGATAACAGATAAACCCTATACGTTATACCAGACCAACCTGATCGCAGACAACTAAATTGGCATCATATTTAAAAGAGCATATGTCACCTACATGCATAAAGAGGATGTAGTGTCTTACCCGCGTTTGATTGTCGACAGCTTGTGTAACAGTATGCCTGATGACCACCAGTTGCTCTTGTTTCTGCAGAAATGGTATCGACTCCCACTCAAGAACCATTTTCCACAGAAAACGAAAAGGCTGTGTAGCGTCGGAGAGGCAGATTCCGAAGGGACCAGCTGGTTTGCCCCGTTTGAAGGGATAATCTCTCAAGACAAGCTTGCCTCAGTGAAGAGAGATTGAAAATTTTCCGCCAGCATGTTAACCTCCGAGACTGAGTGTCTCTTCGTGGACGAATGGCCACCAGATGACCTTACAGCGGACGATGCGAAGAGGATATTGTAAGGAGGAAACAAAAGCACAAAGAAGCCTTTCACGTAGTTTACCATTCTGGCATCTATATAACCTGCAGCGAAATTCCATCCTTCTGGGCCATCGATGACTAGGCACTTCGTTTTCGAATCATGGTTTTGGAAAAAAATCGTTGAAGAAAAAGGATCTGTACGCTAAAAACTGGTTGCGGCAAAACTGCATGCAGTGCTTTCACTGGGCAGTGGAGCACCTCTAAGCTACACCTCTTTGGTCACAAGAAGGCGTATCAGCAGAGCTAGATGACGATGATCAGCGTGCCTTGTACAACGACTTCACAGAGCAAAACGCCGCGCAGCTTACCGACATCAATGACACAGCACAGATGGAATTTTACCAGACCTCGATGCTATTGTCGCCCAAGCAGATCAAGATCAGAAGGGTGTGGTGACACGCGAAACTTCCGACTGTGCGTTGCTAGGTTTCGAAAAAGAAAACACAAAGGAATGGATGAGAGTAGAAAGCCGATTTTTCATCGCAACTAGAGTGTTTTAGCGACCACTTCCATGAAGCACGGTCAGTAAGAGTTTAGCCCAACTGATGAGGATTTTCAAAGATTCTAAAGTAGATGAAAGATTTATTGTGACAAACACGACTCGATGTAAGGAGCAAGGCTCCTAAATTAGGAGTCCTAATGGAAGTCACACCAAGGCCAACATTCGACTTGGAGGAATTAAAAAAACGACTTTGCCAGTGGGAAAAGCAGATGCAAGTGAAATTCGGCAGCAATCGAACATCTTTTGTTGTCAAAGAAACATGTGAAGAAAAAACCACCGACAAAGATGACGATGACGACGATGAAGTATTCCTAACCAAAACTACGCCGTTACAAAAAATAGCGACCCTGTCGAAATGTACGAAGAATGCTGGTACGGTAGGTAGTACGTATTACTTGGCGAAAAAGATTTTGAGAAAAACGATGTAGTATTTTTATAATTCGTTTGAAGAAGAGTGTTTCTTAATGAAGATTAGAGGTTTATAATGCCAATATATGCTAAGCAAGTAAACTAAAGCCACAGCTAGCCAGCTGACCGGATTTTCGCACACGTAGAAACATTGAAACATAAAATAAAAATTCTGGTACGGTAGTAGTTAAGAACAGATTTTGAA
>WUAR02568134.1:0-12589 GCA_015164055.2 Chrysaora achlyos | reverse complement strand
GCTGTTAAGGTCCCACAAGCATCTTTAAAATCGTAAGATCATTTGAAGGGTCAATTGCCTCTCTCAGCCAATGTCAAGGATTTTTTGTACCAATTTCCTCTGCAGTAATCACAGCTATTTCTTTGTTTTATTCTGTTTTTATGTCTTTGGCAGGTTCTGTTAAATTTGCAGGTTCAGAGGCAATTTCAAAGAAGGTGGCATTGTTCAAAAGACAGTTTCATGCAAGCACTTTTCATGATAACCAGAAACTGCTTTCGAAGAGTGACTTTGTGTGTAGATCTGTTACTTTTTCTCATGGAAAACAGTTGTCTAGGATAACTTCATTTTAAAAACATGAGAGCCCATGTAACTCTCTTCCATAGAGCCTCCAGTGTGACATTTCTTGACAGCGTGCAATTGCTTGATAGAAAAGGGCTGACTTGACATGCCAAAAGCATTGGATTGAAATGATGTTTCATGTTAGTGCTAGTATTATGTGGTAGGTTATGGAAAGACTGTGGATTGTACAGGATTTTAAAATACAACCACTGGTGCTATTGCATTAGAAGTAAAAAAGTGCAGTCACTTATGTTTATTCATCAATAAGAGCCTGCTGTTTTGTGACCAAGAATCAGAGTCTTTAGTATTGATACTGTCATTATTAAACTATTTGGTAAAATTTTTAGTTTCTCCTTCAATGCTAAATCTGAGAAAATGTGTGAAGACATCAAGAGTGTACAGCATTATAACAGTCTTCTTCTTCTTCTTTTTGTTCCGTCCACAGGTCATGGGTTGGAGGACACAGATCTTCAATGAGCTGTTTTTATTGCTTCGCGGTAGTTAAGAGTTGTCCATTTAATGATGTTATATA
Source organism: Chrysaora achlyos (assembly GCA_015164055.2). Classification (NCBI taxonomy): domain Eukaryota; kingdom Metazoa; phylum Cnidaria; class Scyphozoa; order Semaeostomeae; family Pelagiidae; genus Chrysaora; species Chrysaora achlyos. The sequence goes on along the minus strand of WUAR02568134.1, from coordinate 11,739 downwards.
TCCATTGTATTCCTTGCCTTCCTCTACTTCTCTTGCCTTCGATCTTCCCTTTTAGTAGTGTTCAGTTGATGTTGTTAAGTCGCCCTAGATGGCCAAAGAACTTCAGCTTTCTTTCTTGATCGAATTAATCAACTATTTTTTGGTGTTTGCCCTTCTCACTACTTCTTCATTTGTTGTTTTATCAGTCCATGGTATTTTCAACATGCGGCAGTGTAGACACATTGCAACAGCTTCAATGGGCTTGTGCATTGTTGGACATATTGTCAATGTCTCCGAGCCATACAGTAATGTCAACCAGATGTAGCTGATTTTCGCTGATCAGCTGACCAAGGTATATAGAGGAGTGAAAGTCCTTGATGAGTGTGTTATCAATTTTGTCGTTGCAAGTACTGTTCTAATTTAACATTAATCTTCATCCCATACTGTTTCCCGATCTCATTCACAGTGTAAATTTTTTTCTGTAGCATCTTGGCTGTTTCTGTCATTATTGCTGTATCGTCTGCATAGCGGAAGTTGTTGATGTTCATCCTGCCCATGGTAATGCCTAATGACTTGTATGTGCCCTCTGCCTCCAATACGGATTTGTTTAGAATGTGATGTCTCGTTTTCTCATGTTTGTTGTTTTCAAACACTCAATGATCCTTTTGTGGTTCACTCTATCGAAGGCCTTTTCGTAGTCGATGAAACAGATATAGACAGACTTATTCATGTCCAGGTAGCGTTTGCAGATTGTTGTCAAGTTGAATATTCCTTCTCAAATTTCTTTCCCTTCACAAATCCGCATTTCACTGTCTTCTCAAATTCCTTTCCCTTCACAAAGCCGCATTTCACTGACTCCTCAAATTCCTTTCACTTCACAAATCCGCATTTCACTGACTTCGTTCTCCAGCTTTTTTCTGTTTCTGTTCAGAATATGTTTCAAATCATCTTAAGGATGGACTCATCATGCTTAATGTACGGTATTCAGCTAGATGTAGATGACATTGCAGAATCTTGTGATCTTGATCAAATTACCTTCATCTTTATCTAAAGCCTTAAGCATTTCTGTGTTGATGCTGTCTTGGCCTGCAGATTTGTTCGGTTTCATCTGCATTATTGCTAGCTTGATCTCTTCTAAGAGTATGTCGTCACCATCTCCTTCATTGAACAGCGTTCTGACAACAGGATATTCAAATAGTTTCATTTTGATAATCTTGATACTTAATACATGATGATAATTGCAGCTGATGAGATACACATCGTGCTTTTACCAATAATACAATGAGTACAAATGCAAAAAGATTCACATGAACAACTTTTTTGTTGACATCCTTGTTGAGTCCCCCAGGGCTCTCAGCCAGTAAATACATGGCATGGTATTTCTTTGTCAAGGAAACAATATTGTTTCTGGATACATCTGATATCTGATATCTAACAAGAAGATAAACATGTACACATTTCTTTTCACAATTTTTTTAATCATAGTTCTGTACAGCCTATAACAATAACGCGATCCTAGTGTAATATTATTGCTATTGTTGGAAGATCCTTATGTGACCTTATTTGTTTTGCAGTGATTGAGACGAGAAAGAGACCGAAGGTATACTTTTTAACTGTTACTACATTGTGTCCAACAAGAAATGTTTAACATTTTCATCAAAAAACTTTACATTTATGAAGTTACAGTCTACTCTGGTTACAGTCACATTAAATATTTAAAAAGTGTGACTATGCAGAGTAACGGAAGACCTTATATCACATGAGCTTTTTCCAAGCACTTCCAATTATTATAACCAGTGTTGTCCAGCTACTTCTAAAAAATGTCTTCATAGGCCTCTATATACTGATGATTCCTCAAATAATTCACGTGTGAGACTGTGGCAAAATACAGCGATACTATAGGTAGAGTAAAACAAGTAAAATTTATATAAAACTGTATGTGAAAGAATTGTTTTATAACAAATTATAGGAATTCTAAACACAGTCTACAACAGGAAAATAATCAAGAATGGAAGCTTGTTCACATTTTGACGTGGTCAATGATAGAAAATTCATTTCCAGACATTTACAGATTATTATTAGGCTTCCCTTATATTGAACAAGAAAATACAGTGTCTGCTGTATATGTAATCAGAATTTGTTTGAAATCTTATTGCTGCTTAGACGATATTCCTTTGGTGTTCTCTTGGTACTTTATAAAGTGTGAAAAGAACAATTTTTAGGAATAGTAGAGAAGATTCATCCATTTCATCTGTTTCTTTACTGGTTTTCATGCTATCTAATGTTGCATTTTTTCGTCACACTGGTCTTCTTCAGGCAACCTTTGATACAGAGTTTCGTTAACTGTTCTAAAATTGCGCTTCTTCTCTTGTTCTTTAATTTTCTAATTTTATTCATCTTATAGCGTGATGGATACAATGTATGTGGTTGTTGCAAAGCAAATGAGGGATTGAGAGCAAAGCAGTGCACTTCATGTATGACACCATTTCCCCGCAAAGAGAAAGACTGGGCTGTGATTGAGAGGCATGCTTCAACGATGAAGGAGACATATATTAAAGATAAGTTTTTTGACCGTGTAAGTACTCAAGCTATTATAACAAGTGCATTCAGTGATAGCTCATTGTGTTGTAGAGAGACTATCATAGTGTTGACATTTAATAAGCCGACGAAATGGTTTGTAAAGATAATGTTCTTAATTTGTTCCTAATTTCTTCGTTATCAGGTTTCAGTGACATATAACAAATAGAGTTTATCAAGTATGACATTTGAAGAGGTTCAATTATATTTTTACTTAGAATTTTGTATAAATAATTGTTGTCCCGAGATTTGACTTTGTCTGCTTCTTTAACTGCATACAGGGTAACGATTTCTCTGAGCTCCTTCTGAGCTTCTCCCATTTAGGACATTCTCTGTTAACGATAGAGATTGGTTACTTTCAGTTGAAGGTGAACAAGAGAGTTTAACAAGAAAGCTATTGTACAAAATATAGACCTGTAATTTTTCGATTACAAATTAGCCTTAATGGAGAAATTTTTAAACTGGATATATACCCGTTAAAAGTCGTAAAGAACCAGTGACACTATGAAGTACACTCTTTACTTTTGCTAGGGAGTAATAACGTTTGGTAGGAATTTTTATGCAAAAATCCTGGTTGTGGAATAGATGCAAAAACACTGGTATTAAATGGCATTAGCGGATTGTTTACCTAATCTAATCTAGCTTGTATATCCCAGTGTTGATGAGGTCATTGTTTTGTAACTCTTTAGATGATCGAAACCATCCCCTGCTTTTGATTACTTTTTTTACGATAGAAATAGGAAAAGGAAAATGGAAAGGCGATGTAAGCAAGTTTTCTGCCTACGAAACAAGGTTTAAATTACCCCTTTTGGCCTATTTCTTTATAGTCTGGCCATCTTGATTTGCGAAATCATGATAAATAAATATGTCGGAAAAACAACACCTGTACTTTCAGGAAAAAAGTTTTCACACACTTGCCTTTTATTGAGTGAAAGAAATATCATAAAAATGAGAAGCTAACATACACATGATAAGTCATTCAAAAAAATGGTTTTCCTTTCAAGTCGCTAAACAGGTGTAACCAGCCAGCGGAAACATCCACATGTACTGATGCATGTGATATTGAATTGGTTTTGTTAGCAAGAAGAGTAGCATGTTCCTATTGGGTAAATGTCCTCTCATTGTGAAACTTTGAATTTTCTCTTAACGAACAGCTGCATCAACTAAGGGATGAAACCTTGCAGCTAAAGAGCAAAACTGTGAAGTTCTGCTTCGAAAAAATTAAAGCCACAGAGTGTTTGGTTAGGTTTTACATCGGGCTGCCAAAAGCAGATGTATTTATATGGGTTACAGATCTATTGATTGGAAAAATAGACAGCTTCCACTCCTCATTAAGTCATTATGACCACCTCCTTATCGTTTTCATGAGACCTCCTCTTGGTCTCATTCTCAAAGACCTGGCTTGCAGATTCGATGTTCCTGAATCTCCGAGGTGTCAGAACATGGCTACCAGTTTTATCCAGTAACCTTAGGCAACTGATAATATGGCCAGACAGGGCAACATTGAGGCAAAATTTACCACAGTCATTTTGCAGAAAGTTTAGGGACTGTGTCTGTATTATTGATTGCAGTGAAGTTTTCATTGAGCGACCATCAAATTTGACAGAGTGTGCACAAACATGGTCAAATTATAAACATAACAATACCTGCAATTATCTAATAGGACTCAGCCCTGCAGGTGCTGTAATGTTCCTCTCAGAAGGCTGGGGTGGTAGGGTATCGGACAAGGAGCTTACTATGGAATCAGGCTTCCTAGATAAATTAACCATTGGTGACTGTGTTCTTGCAGACAGAGGATTTTTAATTGAAGAGGAGCTGAACGAAAAAGGAGCATATCTAAAAATTCCTAAATTTACCAAGGGCAAAAAACAGCTTTCAAGAAGAGATGTAGACGAGTCAAGACAACTGGCCCATGTACGCATCCATGTTGAAACGGTGATAGGAAGGTTGAAAGACTTTCGCATTTTGCAAACAACAATTCCTATATCGCAAGTTGATATGATGACTGTTATTTGTGGAGCAGTTAATCTGAACAAGAGTGTAGTAAATTGTAATTAGCTTCATCAGATAGTCTGTAATAAGAAGTTTTGATTTTTCATATTGGTATTTCTTTGCCTCAAAAATTTTTGTAGTAGAACTGTAAAAATAATTTAAATTGTAAATTTTGCTGCACCCAGAATCATTAGGAATTTTCAACTCAGTTGTCAAAACTTTATACAAAAATGAAGACAGAATTTTATTTCTTGAAAGGCTGATTGATCAAAAATGGCTTTTTCAATAAGAAGGTTATTTAAAACTGGAGGAAGCAAAATCCAGATGTGTTATAACATGACATTATTTACATTATAACATGATTTGTTTATTTCCTTTTTTACAAAGTTTGACATTATTTTTTTCTTCCTGCTCTGCAAGATAGGCAAGTCCATGATCCTTTTGGTGCTCTGGACATATTAATGCATGGGTAGTGGTACCACTCTATTTTGCACCTTGGGCCATCACATGCAATCATCTGACCAAAACTTGGTCACTGACAAGTGCAGTACACCCTTCTGTCATTCTTGGTAGTGTCCCAAGCTCTACAAACTATTTCGGGCAGTATGAATTTCTCAAACTTTGATGACAGATCGTTTAGAAGTCCTTCCATTCATCATAGTATACTGACACTAGCAAGCATTCTTCAGGCCCTGCTGGAGTTTAAACAAAAAAGTATCCAAATTTTTTATCACATAGGAGCATTTGCAGCTGAATCTGATAATAGTATGGGTGGTTAGACTTCATTTCCATGTTTCTTGCAAAGTCCTTATATTCTTCCCAACCTTTCAATCTATCCCTGTACTTGTAGGGACACTTTATTTCTAATACCCTGTCAGGGTGGCAGCAGCAGGCTACAAGGCCATCAGGTGATGCACCCAGAAAGGGGCAAATGTCTCTCACATGGAATCCTGTCTCGGCAACAGTCAGCCCATCGTGTTGCTCCATCATCAAATTCCTGTAGCATTCTCTTGCAGTTTGCTCCATATTCCTACCATATTTTGTATACTTATTTTCACTCCCCTTACTTGACTCATATTGCATAATTTTGGCAATCAAACTTTGGCTTGGCTTCTCCAATTTAGTTTTTGCCACTTGGTAGCAGGTAGAAGCTGTTATCCTGCCAGCTCTATGGAACATCCAATTTGTAGACACTGATTGCCTCTGTGTAGCCTTGCAAAGGTATTCGTATGCTTTTGCTGGGTAACTGTCTTCATAAGACCGATATTGGCTGATGGAAAATTTCTGCAGAGACTCAGGGTCCAGGCTGATTGCTGTTGGGTCAAATAAGCTTACGGGTCACCAAGCTTAGTCCCGTTTTCAAGCGTCAAGTTCTGTTCGTAGCTTTTCTTGTCGTCCTCGGAAAGGTTTGTGAAGTAATCAGTTCCCATCAGTTTACAAGTGGCTCAGGAAAGAAATTTTCATCGTCTTCAGATCCACTGTCAGTGTCACTGTGTGAACAAAGGTGATACCCAACCAAGCTTTCATCAATGTCTCCTTTATAAATACTTTTTAAAAAAGTTGCCTCACTGTTTATGTCATGCAGCTGTTTAAACTGAGCCCTTGAAATTCCAGTAGGCCCAAAAGTTGGATCTATCACACTATAGTTCTTGTTTGAAACTTTAGTTTTGTTCTGAACAGAAGGCAAGGCGTGCTTTTTTCCTCTTTAAAGTCTATTGTGGATATAGAAGCTGGAATCACATGCTTTTTTGTTGCTTTCCAAGCACAAATTTGGCTTGTACATGCAATGGGTTCATTCAATTTATACTCAACAGCAGCCTCAAGTTTGAATAACAGAGCAGCCACATGACTACATGCAGAACCCAAGCCAGCCATACACGTGCAGTTTGCAGTTAAAACTAATCAACTGTTGCAGTTTAGTGCTACCCAGGCGTCATATAATGTTGCTGTTTTTCCTTGTCTTTGACTTGGTAGAACCTGTTGATAGAAAATGATGTAATTTCAGAGAGAGACTATAAATTACAAAAAAAAAACAAATTTCCTAAAACCTACAAAGTCATAAAAAGGATTATCCAGATTTCAAACCAAACCAAGAGTCCACTCTTATCAGTCTGTTACCATTTAACTTCAAACTTAATTCAAACTGCTCTACCATCCAGATGTAGAGATTTTCATAACTGTTGGTTAAAAGTTAGAAATTATTTGCAAAATCCAGCTACTCTCCTCGCAGGAAAGAAACAACAGAAAAGCTTACCTCTGACTTGATAAAAGAAAATGAATTTGATGCTGAGATTTCATGGTGAAAGCACTCTTGCATGTGTCCTTCCCGAAAAAATTATAACCTTCCAAGGATTTGAATGCTTTTATTGATTCATTTGTATACAAACTAGGCGTTTCGATCAAGAATCTCGTTATTTCCGACCAAGACAGGTTGGGCAATTTTGTGATGTCGTCTGACCATCCAATCTCCATCCCGTACGGGTCACCAAGCTTAGTCCCGTTTTTGAGCGTCAACTTCTGTTCGTAGCTTTTCTTGTCGTCCTCGGAAAGGTTTGTGAAGTAATCAGTTCCCATTTTTGCGAATTCAGATTAGAAAACCAATAAATAGAGCAATATATATAGTAAATTCGCCGGGGTATCTAGGGCAACCACCTGGTGTAAACAGCATTAAAGGAAACATGTTTTGCCTGTCAGTATGCGCGCCCATTGCACAACCTCAGACCTATGACGTAGGCATGAAAGGGGTCTATAATAAAGTTGCATTCAGAAGCCCAGTCCAGGATAGTATAGGAATACAAAATATTAAATCAGAAAGAGGCTAAGAGCCAACTTGATGTTGTGAAAACATTGTTTGGCTGGGCTTCTCTTCACTGCATTTTCTATATCTGTGGGCTCTCAGTCTCCTTCCCATGCCCTTCAAGACAAAACTTTTGATTCTTGGCGTGAATTGAGAAGTGAGCTTGGTTTTCAGACGGATCATGACTTGGCCAAAACATTAATGACCTCATACAGAGACAGGGTCCTTAGGTATGTAGCCTGAATGTTTATGCAATTATACATCTTCATTAATGTAAAATTATACGAGGATGCTATAGTCAAAATTGAAATATAACCTTCAATTTGTTTTATGGGCTTCACAGCGTATCCTGATGAAAAGCAGTAGTGCCCCCCAGCAGAAGCTTCAACATCTCTCCCCCAAAGACGCTCTGGGCTTATGTTGCCAAATCTAATGGATCAAGGCCACTTAGAGATATGCCAAGCAGCACCAAAGAAAGTTTAAGGCAAAGACTTGAAAATTTGGATGTTTAGTCAGATTTATATTAATGATTTATTGGGGTATTGTAGGTAATAACAAAATTTATGAGAAGTCATTTTTGAAAAAAAGAATGTTGCTGACACTCGGGGTCTCACTAGAGTTTTTCTTTTACAGAAAAATGTTGCCTGTTGTTGTTTGTGAAGACAAATCTGTGGAGGTGGTTGAGAAAGAGCCATATCACTCATTGGAGATTAGTTGCATCAAACCCATGGAATTTCAATCTGACTTGCCAGAAAATGATACTGTGATGAAGATGATGATAGTGATTAAAACATGGATGATATCAATGAAGAATTTCAGGAAATGAAAATGGGGACAACTATCTTATTTGCCACAATCCTATTGCCACAGACAGTGACACGGAAGATAATGAAATGCAAAACAATGTTTCTTCAGTTGCTATTTCCGAAGGAGATAAAACATTGTTGACAGGAAAAAGAATGGAATGACACTCTCTGGATAAACAATCAATAAGATTTTGATATGGAGAAGGTAACAAAGTTGAGCTGGAGAAAGAATATTATAGAAACTTCCCAAACGATGATATCAATACAGAGTTGGATCATGCTGTTGACAAAAAAAATTGTTTGTTGCTTATCAAAAACTAAGGAACTTGGAGGCTTGTTCTTTTTCCAAGAATGTAAACAGGCACGGCAAACAATAAAAGAAGTCTTGTGTGGCACAGTTTTGGAACTTGAACTTTCTTGTGCAAATAATCACAATGTTAAATGGGCATCATCTCCTAAAATTAACAAAAGTTTTGTCACCGACCTTCAGGTTTCTTCTGCGATTGTTCTTTGTGAAAACCTATTTGTTAAATTTCTTCTGCTGGCACATTTTTAGGTCTCCAAATTCAATCTGAGAGCTCATTCTATAGATTGCGACTCTGTTATTCCAAAAATAAAATTGGTGGTGGACAAAGATAAAGGGTTTCCTGTTCAAAAATTTTGAAGGAAGAGAGCTGTATTTGGCAGGGGATGGTTGCAATGACTCACCTGGTCACTGTGCTACATATTGCAACCATACCTTTCTGGAGCCAGTCTCAAATATAATTATCCATCAAGAGACATGCACCAAGCAGATATGACATGCACCAAGCAGATATGACAAGCCCTAACATGTAAACACTTGGTTGCGAAATTGGATTAGCTTTCTTGAAGACCAACAAAACTGCTGTTGCCTCATTTGTCACGGCTGATCATAATAACATTTTGGCGATGATGGGTATGTTAAGTATGATGAATTTTGAATAATCTTACTACCGAGTTAATGACAAGTATTATGTAGTAACCCATGTTGCACTTCCATATACATGAATAGGTTTCTTGAGAAATAAATGCATAAAGATTCATCCTTCTTGATTTTTCTTGACCTATTTATACATTCAAACAGTGTTTATGTTTTACCACATGAAACTGAGTACGAGAATATCGATTTCAAAAAGATTGCTGCCATAAATCAGCAAAAACTATAAAAAAGATTTTAGCTGTAAGTCAATATAAAATACTCTATGTTGCCTGTCCCCAAAATGGTTGTTACTCACAATTACACAGCCACTAATTTTTTCTGTCGCATTGAACTACATGTGAAAACTTATTCAATGGGGTTAGAAAGGGAAAAGGCAACAGTAAAATTCTTGATTGGTTGCCAGGTATTCGCAATCATTTCTTGCATAGCTTTGAAAGCTGCAAAGGAAATTTGAAAACAGCAAGAAATTATTGCAATTTCAAACTGTCAGCTTCCATTGGTTTTGACCTTCTGTTTTCAAATGTGCAGTATATAGGCAATATGGTACATCTAGGCCACAATTCAGCAACAATTTGAGCCTACAGGAACAAGGCTTTCCGATAGTTGTAGGTCCCCCCCCCCCATCAATTTTTTTGAATGAAGGCTTGTATTAATTTCAGAGATTTCATTCTATCGACATTTGGAAAAAATGCACCTTTTGAATACCATTCTGTATCTATTTCTTTAATATATTCAGGACAAGTGGATTGGAATGTTGAAACACATGTGTGATTTGAACTACGATGGCTTGCATGGCCCTTTAGAAAAATACAAAGAACGGACTGGTTTCATCAAATAGATGCAGACTTATGTTGTGAGGTAATGAGGGAATTGTTGCTGGACAAAAAATTGCTAACAACCTTTCAATATTAGTCGAAAAGTTAGTCGGTTGGTATTCAGGCTAGTCAAAAAGTTTTCCATCTGAAACTGATTGATTTTAATGTAGAGGTACGTTGATCATAATATTTATCATAAAGCTATGCTTATCACAACTTTTAATTGTAGGCACACAGGTGAACTAGAAGTCTCCAACAATCATTTCCTGATGTAAACTCCAAAGCGAATATTCTTCGAGTAAGTATTGATCACATATTCAGGTGCAAAAAATGTGGAATAGAATATTGGAAAATTTAGGCAAAAAAAAATTTTTACTGATAATTACAAAAGCCTATTAAATGTAAGCTATTGTGCTACTTGATTCATAGGACTAACAAAGTTTTTTCCCTGTACTTAATGTTTTTTTTTTTGCTTCTATGTTACTTTAATTTCTCTGCTTGTATTCATTCTTTCTTGCGTTTTTAGAAAATATAGCTACGATAATTAAAATTTAACAATGGCTTAATGATTAACTTTTATTTTGAAAATAGCAAGTAAAGATATGGCACTGAGGGCATACTGCTCGAAAGCTCTTTGTTGAGTTTTTTCATTTGTCAGTCAGCACTTTTGTATTAAATGATGTTTTGTGAGTATATCATTGTTTTTAAACTAATTCTATTTTATGTTAATGTTATTTACTAAAGCATCTTTATTTCTTACATTTGCAAATATAATTAGTTGCTGAGAATTTTTAATGGAATTGAAATTGATAAGCTTAAATAAAATTCATGAATTCTATCTTGATATATAGTACAGATCTATGTTGTCATTAAGTGAATATATGTTGTTTGGCTGCAATGATATTATGATTTTTGGATGAAAATAACAAGCGACCAATGCACATTAAATTAATATTTTTCTTATTTATAGATAACCTTCCTATTGCGCTAGAAGTCAGTTGGCTATTATTGACCATAATCACCATTTTCAACGCCCTCAACAGAGAAATCAAGCTGGTGATCTTGTATGGTCTAAGCGCGGAGGAAAAAAAGCAAGGCACTGGATTCCCATTATTGTTAAGGGGCCAAAAGCATATAATTATATTCCCTACCTCATGGCAGTTTTTTTAAGGCAAGAAAAGAGGATATAAGGCCACTCAAAAGAGTGATTGGATTGCAGTCAAACAACCCAAAAAAGAAATCAGCCAACATTGCAAAGCTCCCTCCAAAAGAAACAGCAGATTTTGTCAAGGAAAAGTTATCATAGCTTAAATAATTTCAAGACTCTTATTTCTCATTTTTTTTTTATTAACCATAAATTTGTTTAAACCCTGATAAACTACATACCTGTACCAAATTGCATGGCTGTATCATCACTTGCAGTAGAGTTATGATAAATACTCCTTAGAGGGACTGGGTCCAGGTACCCCTGTCTTAAAATAGCATTTGGGGGCAGATTTGAGTTGGGGTCTGATTCTTATATTTTTCAGCGAATCAAACTGAGTAGGTGCACAAAATTTCATGCTGGTATCACAATCTGCATGATCAATGTTATTAGGGCCCCCACTACATAATTAAATGAAATCCTTTCAACCGGGCAATGAATAACGAAGTACCTACAATAAATACATACATTTCTCAAAAAAGCTCCATTTATACGGTTATACTATAAAACAAAGATTTTTCCACAAGCGGTATACCGCAATTGATGGGACTCAAACCTGAACTGCATGATCAGAAAGCTGACGACAATCCCATTGAGCTAAACAGCTC
>WUAR02568023.1:0-12595 GCA_015164055.2 Chrysaora achlyos | reverse complement strand
TGATGTCTGCCCATTCCAGTAATTCTGATAGGCTATGCTGACTGAACCTTTTAAAAAAAGATGTCATGTACCAATATAGAAATATCTTTCTATGCTTTTTCGTGTTTTCTGCTTTTTGACAATGTCGTGGCAAATTTGACAAATTTATGACTATAGCTAAGGCTGATTCAAAACACTGTAGTTGCTTGGACCAAGCTGGAAAGTATGATGCATCTTCATTGGCCTTTGTGTGTGAAAAAGAGTTCTGAGTAATAAATACCTATTTTTGGATGTGCAGGTTTCATAAATACTTCCCATTTTGGGTTGCCAGCTCTCAGGCATTTTGAGAATGGCAGAAGAGCTCACTATATCTCTAATAAAGAGCTACAACTGGGGTAAGCAAGCAAGCAAGTTTGATTTGTTAGTGCAGTTTGGGGTTTCTGGCAGCTATGCAGCTGATGCGCACATGCAGCTTGTGCCCCTAGACTGATTTTCTATAACGAATACCCTGGTAACTCATGTACCTACCTCGGGAGTATAAACAACTGAGTTGACTGTCACCTCGTAGTTCATGGTGGCAGCAGGACTGAAACCCACACAGGCAGAATCCATGTAATACCAAAGGTAGCACCTTTACCACTAAGCTACGCCAAGGTAATATAACATCATATAAGAGTTTAGATAATCCAATGCAATTCAATGAAGGACCCTTGTAGTTTGCAGACCAGACTGTTTAGGGTACATCCTGCTGTCCTGTAAACTTGCTCCTCAAAGTCAAACCACAAGTGTATGCTTCATCTTTTATGTTTCAGGTCACCGATTTCCACGGAGACCCAAACATAAGCTGTTGGTTGAGGCAAAATTTGATGGAGAAATTCTATCAACGGATCTCACTGATCATGTTGAAAATCCTGAATTCACAACTGAGTTGGCTTGGGAATCTGACAAGAAAACCCTACATCAACACCGCCTTCAAAGAACGCCCATCAAACTCCAGGTAAAATTGTCAGTTATTCCCATCAGGTATACATCATCAAATTTCCTTGCAATGTATCGATAGATTAGTTCAAAGGTGCAGCAGACACCTGAACAATTAACTGATAAGAGGCCCCTTGTAAACCATTGCTTATTTTAGCAATATGTTGCCTTTCTATTTATCTGCTAGTTTGTAACTAATATTGTAAAACTCTACCCAAAAGTGAATATGATTATCTAAAACAAATGCATATACAGTTAAAAAAGCCCTACAGAAATAGTTCCTTGGTGTTCTTTCTGCTTTAATCTAATGATATATCTTTAAAAAAGCAAGTCTCTTCTCAAATATCCAAGTTTTGATAATTATCTTTCTTACTAAAGCCTTCCTTGGCTTTAAATTACTAAACACAGTTTCTAGATCAATCATGAAATAATTTTACTTTTATTCACTGTATTATTGCTTTTGAACTTTTTTTTAGTGTTTTGCTGTTGACATGACTGATAAAAAGAAAGAACCAATTGGTTATTGCATATTAGATTTACGCAGTGTACAAATGCAAGAATTTCAGCAGGTACGCATAGTTATATAATTGTTCATATTTTTATTCCTTCATTACTATGATTTTAGTTTTTTTTTACTCATGACATTTGTCATGCTCCTGGCCTGGAAATTGTTATTGATATAAATAATGTAAGCATTAACTGCTGAATTGAATACCTATTTTACACAAAATAGTAAAAAAAATAGACGACACAGAAAAATATAACACAATTTATGTTGTATGTGGTTTTTAGATTCATTTTTTGCCTCTTATTGATTTCTGCATTGTTTTTAGGGGTTTCTTGCTCATGAACTATGTTATATACTTCTTAACAAGCATTCTAAGGATTTGTGGGTTCTTAGGGTCCAATGCATGGTCCGTTATTGGTGCTCCTTCTTTTCGAATCTTTGTTAAGTCCTTGAGTCTGTCTTTAAAAAATGTAATAATCCTTCCAGCAACAAAATGTGTTTACAGTATTTACTATATATTTAGCTAAATATAAATAAAGATTATTTTCAATTTTTATCTCAGCAAAAACCTCAATGGCATGCTCTCTTGAACTCAAAATACCAAAAGATGAAACCAGAAATTAAGCTCATCATTTCCTTTGAAGATGAGAGCCAAAAAATTTCAATATCAGCAAGCCCAAGTAAGTTACTTGAACATCAGATCAGCAAAAATACCAATTTTGTCTACTTGATACCTTCTAAAGGATTATTCGCTCTGCAATATGTGGCAATCATTAGGTCTAAGCAAGGTAATGCCAGACAAAATGATAACTTAGTGGGTCGATTGTATTCAAAAATCACAGTAAGAATATTTTTAATGATTATTAAATCAATGCTTCTAAAGAACAAAGTTCTGTTAAATATGCTGTACCTAAAAGTAAGCAATGACCATTTACTGCACACCCTCTTGGATTCATTCATGCCACATTCAAATCATAGTTAACTATGTTGCAATACCAAAAGTAAGAGGGAGATAAATGTCACAGCCGATCACCAAAAAACTGCTGCTCAAATGGACCGCAATTATATTGCAATGTGCCATGCAGCTCGTTAGATTTACAAATTAAAGTGAAAACGTTGGTAATCTGCTGTTATCAGCAACAATTTTCTGTTTTTATTTTCTTCTCTCTATTTTTATTTTCTTCCCTCTCTTTAGATGACAAACAAATTTCTCACGATGAAGCCAAGGAGAACCCAGAAAGCCTTCATCCTGTGTTAGATGAAAATGAAGGCCATTATGTTCTTGGCCGTAAAAACAAAGCTACTAACCTCTTTTGCATGTCAGTTACTATAGCTACTGCAAGAAATCTACCTAAGGTATGAAAAGCAAGATTTCAATCTTTTTCACTCAATTTTCCAATGCTTCAGTGTTAAACAACTTATTGAATATTGTCATTGTTATCATTTGGGTTTGTTTCTCACAAATAATTAAATTACAATTAAGCAAATCATCGCTTTGAAGGCCAACTTATTTTAATAAGAGAAACAAGTTGTAAAAATTACCTAATTCTTTCTTCTTTCTTCATTTTTGTGTTTGACTCATTTTTTTATATGATTACAAATTTACGTAGCATCATTTATGCACACACATTCCATGCAAATATTGACAGTTTCCTTTGCTAAATATCTCTTTTTTCCGAAATAGTTAATTAAAAGAAACATGTAAAAAAACTACCAAGTCTCTCATGACTCATTTTGCAGATGATAATAAATTTACGTAGCATCACACACACACATGGTAAATTGTTGATAGTTTCCTTGACCAATATTTCCTTTTTTTCCAAATAGTTAATTCCATCGAGCACCGAACTGCGACAGCAAGATGGATTTTATTTCTTTTATAACCTTTTTGAAAATGACGTCACAAGCGAACCTTTCTTTGATATCATGAACCCGGAATTTCCTGCCGAACGAGCTTCTGTGCGGATATTTACAAATCTTGAAACATTGAAACAGTTTATTGAGCTGAATTCATCATTACAGGTATTTATCTTCTGACGTTTTATGTTGGCTGTCATTTATTATATATGATGTTATTGTGTTCAATAGAATATCCATTGATCGTCTTTCGTAGTTTTTAACTGCTTATTTTACATGCAGAGCTCACGGAGTCAGAAAGAGACGTTGTCATTAGCGGACTATCGTTTTTCTTACTTAATAACTAAAGGTTACATGCATACCTTTAAATAGAAATAGAATGGTTAAACTAAGGCAACAACGTAAATGTACATTAGTGATAACGCATGAAAGGAAATTGAATGCCTTAACGCAAAATGATGCTGCGTGTGATGCAAAGGGATGAAGAGCGGAGCTAAGTAAATATTCGAATTAATGAACTTAAGGAAATTAACATTTAAAGAAAAAAATGACCTAAATTACGATTTTAATTCATTACAAATTTAATTAGCTGTAAATGGAAAGCCTAGATATTAGCCTATAGTAGATATTCCAGGAACATAAAATTTCAGACCCAGAGTGAAAATACCATCATCAGCCGTTTATACAACTTCAGGCACATGGCCTTGACACATAATTCCATTTCATTGGATCTTGTACTTCTCTCTGGCTTATTGCTGCATCTAAAAGATCGAGCCTTCGATTCCTGTGCCTGTCTGGTTCCTTGTTCCAGATTCCTTCTTCACAGGGCCTTCTTTTTACAATCTATCAAAATATTTGAAACAATGATAAAAATTTTTTCCTTACAGGTTCATCTGTGTTCTGGCGAGCACCATCTAGCCTCGACTTCAATCTCATTAAAACCTCTTCTAATGGATCAATTGGCTGCAAACAATCCTGCCAAGATCGAAGGTTTATTTCCTCTAGCTCCTCCACAATCGACGCCCCCCGCACAGGGCTCGAATCAAGGCGCTTTACTTGGAGTATCTATTGTGTTGAGAATCGAAAAGGAAGAACATCCGATTGGCTCGTTCAGTGCAATGAATTCTGTTTTGGCTGCTGGTGGTGACATCATTGTACCTGAGGTTGGTACTTTTTTTCAAACTTCTACCTTTAAGTCGTGTTTCCTCTAAAGTTATATTTGGCTGGACGTTCGAGCTGCATTTCCGACCCTTTGCCAAAAATGTTGAGAATTTGCCGGCTCTCTGTAATTCATTGCAAAAAGCAAAAAGTAACCACGAAGTGTGAGCATATTCACTGCTTAGATGATCTCCAGGTTATTCAGTGGTCCCTCTGTGTCTTGCACATAAACCCTTGCCTTCATATAGTGTTGTTACATCAGGAGAAAGGACTAGGGTCGCACTGCTAAGATAATCTCTAGGCTATTCAGTGGTCCCTCTGTGTCTTGCACATAAACCCTTGCCTTCATATAGTGTTGTTACATCAAGAGAAAGGACTAGGGTCGCACTGCTAAGATAATCTCTAGGCTATTCAGTGGTCCCTCTGTGTCTTGCATATAAACCTATGCCTTCATATAGTGTTGTTACATCAAGAGAAAGGACTAGGGTCGCACTGCTAAGATCATCTCTAGGCTATTCAGTGGTCCCTCTGTGTCTTTTACAGAAACCTATGCCTTCATATACAGTAGTGTGGTTACATCAAGAGAAAGGACTAGGGTCGCACTGCTTAGATAATCTCTAGACTATTCAGTGGTCCCTCTGTCTTGCACAGAAACCCATACCTTGCGAAGATAGCAAATGTGTGTGCCAATCAACATCAACTATATCGATGACGTCACTTTTCTAGCACCCGTTCAGTCCGTCTTCTAGACAGCAACAACAACAACAAAAATCATCCGCTGAGAAAGCGAAGAATAAAAAACGAGAAAAGTCTCCAAATTCAAATATTGAGAAACATGGACAGAGGAAAACTGAAATTCATGCCGAGCGAGGACCGAAAATGCCAGCGAGTGATGATGATGATGATGATGTAGGAGCTAGTAACGTCACACGGGTTGCTGAAAATGGAAGAAGAAGGATACGAGAAGATGAATCAGCTAAGGGGGCACCACATCATTCTCAGAAATCAAATCAACAAAAGTCAAATCATTATTGTTACTCAATTGATCTGCGCAGTTTGAAAAACATGGATATTGAAAATCCAACCAATTTTTACTGCCGGTAATTTCTCTCTTATTTTTCTTTGTTGCTTTCAACTCATTGGGACGCTTCTAGCAAAGGGAGGGGGAGGGGGTATTTAAACCTCAGCACTTGGTTCCAAGAAATATTCTAGCTTCACATTTCCCACAGAAACCTTTCACCAACAATTGTTCTCCTTTTGTATCTTCATACCCAAATTTCGCGACATTGCCAAATTGTAAGACAAAAATGAAAGAGCAAAGTCATTGGTACGCAACTGAATAAAAAAGCCAATTTTCGGGACATACCAAGCCAAGGCTTTTATCCAAAGGGACATATTATATGAGACAATTCGAGTAAAGAATTTGCAATGTTCAAGAACCTATATTTTCCATCAAATATTGTACATTGCCTGAAAGGCATGTAATATATGACATTTGATTGAAATCACGGTAATGCCATCTTTGTCAAGCTTTTAGAAAGCAGATGAAAACAGTCTAAATAACGCATAACAGTGTGTTTTTTGTAAATATTATTTTATAGAAATTTTTTGACCCTAACCCTAACCCTCAACTCAGGTTTTTTGGAAGTAACAGGATTTTCAACTTTGCGCCAACGACTGCAGATTTAAAACTCTCCTAGATAATTTCGAGATAAACATAAAGATTTTGGGCCTTTGTAGCTTTGGAACTTACAAGAAACTCTCAGCATTTGAGTTGAGAATTGTTGCGAAACTGGACAATTTTCTAAATTTCCAATAAATAAAGCGTGCTATAATTGTTCTTTCATTTTTTATATAGTTTTGTGACTGTTTCTTTTTCTAGGTATTCTTATCCATTCTTTGGAAGTTCTTCTCCAATACTGACGAGTCCAGCTGTCGAAATTCGCAGAAATACAGATGTCTTGTTGCCCAAATCATTTTGTGCTTTTGATTTCGCGACTTCTAAACAGCTGCTAGAACAAACTCTTTCAAGGTCAGTTGTAATTGATTGTCTCGATTAATGTTAACTTATAATAAATTGTCTTATATAAGCTGACCATCCGTAGGGTTCGCTAAAACATGAATTATATGCAAGCAAACTATGGCTTATGTGGCCCTATTCGGCACGAAATAGACTTACACCTCGAAGACAAAGTACGAAAAGCAAAGAAACGGGACACAATCTCAAAAAAATACGCATTCCTTTCTTGAAACAACTTCTTACAAAAACTTCTAAACATCAATCCCAATAAGTGTCCTTTTTTGGGGGGTAAGTTGTTAGTTCTGCTTAAAGAAAAATAGTGGGCCTTCACATGTGGTACGGCTTAATATAACATATAATATATAAATAGAGTATATGATAAATATTATATTTATTGAGTATATGATATATAGCGTAGCTATTAATCGAGTATGTAATATATATTTAGTAGTGAATCGCAGATGTACTTAAAGGCAAGACATCACTTTTTCTGTAACTCCTAGTTTCACGCTTAGCTACGCGATCATCAGACAGAATTTATAAAAAATAAACCTTACTGCAATTACTGTCTGATGTCTTGTGTTAAGTGCATCTGCGATTCACTATTATATTTATTTACTTATATTCAAATTCTGTCTGATGATCCCATAAGCGTCAAACTCGGAGTTACAGATAAAGTGATGTCTTGTCTTTAGAACAACTGCGATTCACTACTATATATATTTATTTATGTTTAAATTTTGTCTGATGTTCCCGTAAGCGTCAAACTCGGAGCTACAGATAAAGTGATGTCTTGTCTTTAGAACAACTGCGATTCACTACTATATATATTTATTTATATTCAAATTCTGTCTGATGATCCCATAAGCGTCAAACTTGGAGTTACAGAAAAAGTACTGTAGTGTCTTTAGAACATCTGCAATTCACTACTATTCCGCTCTACATTGAGCATTTTACCGAAAAAATAGACTCATGCATCCGGTTTTATAATAGATAGTAATTTACAGTATACACAATGTATATAATATATCCTATATAGCATATTTCGTATATATTGTAGCATATTATGTAGCATATTTCGTATTTCATTCACCAATTCCTTTGTTTTTGAATAGGGCAAATGTAAACAAATTCACAGCTAGGTCAAATACATAATTTGCCTATTCCTTGCTGCAGTAAAGGAAAAATATCTCAGTTTCTTTTTGAGATGAGCAAAGTCTTTTAAAAGTGTTTTTCTTTTCTAGAATTCCACTCGTTATTGAAGTTTGGCAACGAGATTTGAACAGGAAAGATGTCATTTTTGGTGTTTCCCAGATTAATCTTTCTTGCATTTTTGGAGCTGACAAAATCCTTGTGCAGGTGTGTTTTGTCATTAAATATACTTTTTGTATTAAGGCATTTATTATCTGCCTCAAAACGCAACAATATTGTAGATTTCTGTTTCTCATTTTAAATCTATTTGCTGTCTCCAGCATATTCAAAGAATATAGTTTATTAGGAAAGACAGCTCAAATTGTACCTTATTCTAAATCAATTTTATTGAAAATTTCCGTTGAATGTGAAAACAATCCCTGTGAAATCTAAAAATGTCCTCGTACCTTTTTTTGTAAGTGATTTGGTAAAATCTTTGTCAAATTTCTTTTTCAGAGTGGTAATTATCGGCAAATCCACAGTCAATTAATAAACGTTATTTCACCGCACAGGTATTCAGCTGATTTCGTGTCCTTTTCTTTGGGCATTTTTAAAGCTTTTTGCTTTTACTTTCATGGCCCTTCCTTAGATTATTATTATTATTCATCATATTTTTATCTAGGCTGGGATGCCCGTCAATCCTCTATAGTATAAGGAGCTGGTTGTGTATTAATTTTAGAAAGTATCAACCTCTAATAACAACTGTACGAAATTGGAAAATATAGATACATGAATTTATACATGTATAATAAAGTTATCCATACGCAGTTCACAGTGCTCGACTAAAATAGGAGCTTATTAGTACAACTAAAGAAAGAAAAAGACTATTAGTAAGCAACTCTGAGTTTCATGATCTCTCAATCATCAGGCATACAAGATGTTATTGCAAATGAAGAATGTATAACGGTATATTTCTATAGAATGCTTAGAAGAATTCTAAAAGAATTCTAAAAGAATTATGGCGCTGCAGTAGTAAAATGCTATTTACAGAGATTTTTAACTGAATTACAGAGATACATGAATTTAGATACTTTTCAATTATTTAACTATTGTGAAATATTAGATGAATCAAATTTGATGTTAAGCGGTAAAAACTTAGTAGCTACAATAATTTAGAAATAAAGTTTAGTAGATATAAAAATTAATGAAGGACTTACAACAACAATCAACCAATAATTAAGATTGAAGCCCCATTGGAACCTTAGACTGTGTTTTCGTGTACTATGTTTCATGGAACCATAATCATAGACAAATTTTGTATTTGACCTAGCTGTGACTTTGCTTACATTTTGACATCAACCAATTAAGCTACATGGGTTTTATCACGTGGTCATAGAGATGATGCAACTTGATTGGCTAAACAGTTTGGTGAATCAAATACAAAATTTCCTATGCTGGTTCATGGTAGATCATGTCTCCTATAATTAAGAAATTTGCTCGTCTTTTTATCAGCTCGAAAGCAAAAATTGGTTCTTTACATGTTGTTCTTGGTTTGGAAGATTTCGGCCCAGTAACGGAAAAGCCGATGACGTCACTAGCCCTTGGGACAACACAGGTTCGTTGCTATTGCTTTAAAACATGGCTGGGTATTCTTTCGAATTCGTTAACATTTTTTAGGGATAATCTTGAACGTTCGTAGTTTTGAGGAAGAATGTTTAGATATTATACTTTACATCTAGAAGCCTAGAACAAAATATTAGAATTTCGTTTCAAGTATCAAGTTCGATAACTGTAAGATATGAAATGTTTTATGAACTCAGTATAGCAGAAAAACCGTCTTTTAAATATCAATTGGCATCTTTGCCAGTTCATAATTGCTGCCAACATATCTTCTTATATTTCTAATTTTTGGTTTCATGCAAAACATTATAATAAATTGTAATTATAGATTATTATAGATTATAATTTAGCCTATTTATAAATTGTATACCGCACTCGGATGCCACCCGAAGTCCCCTCTTTCATCCACTGCTTCCCTTACAGGTAGGGGTGGGCATGACTCCTATCCCTGGCTCAAGAACCACTTACCCTCAACACTACTACTAATGCTGAGTTCGCTTTGTGTACTTTGGGTCTTGTTGCAGTTTCTTTTGTTTGTTATTGCCCAAATATTCGGTTGAAAAAGAAAGTTTTATCACGTAGTTTGGTTTTTGTTTGTGATACGAAATTACCAAGATTGAAATTGGAAAATTCAGGGGTCCCTTTTTTTACATTGGGGCAGAATTGTACAACAAACTGCCACGTGAAACAAGGAAGCTCACTAGTTTAAAGAGTTTGTCAATAATATGCGATTTTATTTTTTCTAATAAGCAATTTGTTTATTCATATTTGATTTTTTTACTTCATTAAACTTTTTCCTATTACAAAATTCTTGTAGGTGTCTCTTTCTGTAGTTTCAGCAAATTCTTGATTAGGTTTTAAGACTATTATTATTTTGATAATTTTATTCTGAAATGATAGTATTTCTGAAGTATATATACCAGTATGAATATTCGTTTATTATTATTATTATGAAATGCCTTTTTATATCAATGCTTCGTTTTGTTCCTTTTGCAGTCACTTTTGAGTGCATCTACGACTGAGAACACGAATTCTGAAATGACTGATGTTGACGTTCAGCAACAAAATGCCGCCCTGCCATCTTCCGGGGAGCAACAACAACGACAGAATCAACAACAACAACAATTAGTAGATCAACGATCGCCTGAATTACCACGTGATCTTCCTGAATATAAAGCAGCAATTGAGTTGGAAATCTGGAAAGAACAACAAGAAGAAGCGTTTAAAAACACGGTAGTTATCAACTGCATTTTTACACAGACGTAGCTAATACCGCATTCGTAAATCTTAGCATGTTTGGGCTTGTACTCGTCACGAAGTCACGAAGAGTCACAAATCTCCACACCTTTCGATCCCACCTTAAGGAGGCAAGCACAGAACTCATTTCTTGTCCAATGATGAGTGGCGCTTTCTTTATATTATGAATATTTCTACACGATACTCCTGTCAGCAAATTTACATTTTTTGTAAAAGAAAAAAAGAAATAGAAATTTACTGCCCTACGAACGGGTCGTGTTAGGGTCCTGTAGGTTCAAAAGATATGTTTTTAAAACAAGCATTTAAACGAGTGATTGATCAAGAGACACAAGTGTGGATATCCAGAAATGGAGGTCCAAAAATGGTGGAGGTCTGCAAACAGGTCATGCAAAATTATATTGCCATGGCGAAGATGTCTTTCAAAGATAACTTTATAGAGTTGGTCAAGTTTTCTTTTACCATCCTTTCCCAAAACGTTGCCCCGATAAACAATCAAAAGATTTGTTATGATAATCGCATTTATCATGTTTAAAGTGCTTTTAAGGTCAAAACCCAACCCTATGTTTTTGTTACGTTTTCAATGTAGAATTTTACGCTGATTCCAAATATCTAAGTCATTTGGATAAGAAGTAGCTACTTGCACCTTTTTTTAGCCCCAAAAGTTGCCATTTTGCAGTTTTTTGTCTGTACAAGACGCGATCATAACATGCCGCAGTGACGTAGTAGTGTTGTGACTGGAAGCACTGTCTGCACTGTGCTGGCGTAAATGAAAAAACTGGAGAATTGTGCTTATAAATACACTGGCTCATCTAAAAACTGCGATTATGGGAAATATCAACTTTCTTGCCTGATTTTTATTATACTTTTCATACAGGTTAAATGTATTAAATTAGATAAAATATAAATAGAGGTTTCCTGTCAATGGGGCTGTATTTTCAGTTGCAGCAAAAAGAACTGAAATTGATGCAGACTTTAGCGGAAGAATGGAAGAAGCGAGATAAAGAACGGGAGATGATTTTAAAACGAAAAGTTGATGAATACAATAAACTGGAAGAGAAACTTCGCACAGTAAGTTTTATCGCCTATATTATATTTGATGTCATAAAATTAATAGTTGTTATTATCTTCTAATGATTAAACTATTCGTTCTTTCTTTCTTTATCTTTTCATAGATAGATACAGTTCTGATTTCACTGTTCCCTTTTCAGTATCCAGTGTTTAGTATTCAATATTCAGTATTCAGTATTCAGTATCAGAATCTTAGTCACAGCATAGCCGTTTTTCCTGCGTAGCTATTTACCACTGATATTTACCAATTCGCTTCCCAGAATATCATATCTTTATGATCAATAAATGGCCTAATAGGTTTTTGAATATCCAAGTAGCAGATATAGAGCAGAATAAAAAAATTTATATCATTGTTAGTTGAACATAGGGTCAGGTGTGTACAGGGGTGGATTTGTGACTCCCACCTGTGACTCCCATTACCCATCCTGGCCGCGGGGATGACCGAGTGGCTGTCATACACAACCCAGCCTACATACGAGAGTTGTGAGTTCGAGCTCTGAAGTCTGAAGAGTGAGGAGACAAATTGCCAGCTCTCTGTTGCTTAGACTAGCCCTATTGAGTTTTCCCTCTGCGCTTAATGCAAAGGTCAGACCTTGCGAAGATAACAAGTTCCAATCAACATTACAGAAGCATCTTAAATGCAATGACGGGCTCTTTTGCATTGATCTTGATGAATTGACATTTTGGTGACTTGAAAATCTTATGTGAAGTTGGTTTTACTGGTGCTGCTACCAAAACAACGCTATCAGCAGTCAAACGAATTGGTTCACATTGTCCAACCGGCTAGTGTGTGCCCTGGTGCGTGCCTAGCTCTTTATTCCAAAAAATGCTGTCTTTTAACTCATCTGGTACATTTTACCGCTGCTAGAGAATCAATTCAATTCAACATTAATCCTTCGTTCATACAATATTATTCTTTTCCAGTCTATAGCTGATTTGGAGAGACGGGAAAAGCAAGTTGCTGCAAACGAGGTTGAAGTTACGCGATTACGAGCTGATCTGTTACGAGAACACGAGCA
>WUAR02567912.1:0-12598 GCA_015164055.2 Chrysaora achlyos | reverse complement strand
GTGTCTGTTCCAATGATGACTTTGTTAACCCGGGCCATGATTGCAAATATTGCAGCATCAGTTATAACAGTGGTTTCGATATCATTTTCAGCTAGTTGTTTTGCCAGTTCCTGTCCATGGTAAAATGGAGCACACTCAGCAACAATTACACTGAAATTTCGTTTTCGTGCAGCATTCTTCAAGAATTTTTCAACAGTTCTAGATTTGCCCATTGTCATGATAATCTCGTTTGAGTGGATGTGCTCAAGTGCTTGGGCCGCAATGTTGTCAGTACTTGTTTCCAATTCACTAATAAGTTCATTTATTGCATCAAAAACTATCGATTTCAGTGACACCACAGGATGTGTGAAGTCTCCCATTTTCTTGTCTGAAAGCAGGAAATCTTGAAGTGACTCACTTGCACCAGCTAGAAGAAATATACAATTATCGATTAACAATAATAGTTTGGAAACCATACCCAGAGCCCTGTCCTCAGAGTTTGGCACTTTTTGATGAGATCTCCAGTGTGCAAGGGCACAAATTTTGATGTGTTGCTGCACTGACTAATTTTTTACCTGGAGCAGTTAAGGTTTCGGAAGTTTGTATCATATTAGATGCGAAGAGGCATGATCTGCTCCTCTTTGAGGTCCCATTGAAAAACATCTATTAACAAGTAATACAAGTTATTGTAGAATATAGTAAAACCTATAAAAGACCGGCCTCAGGCCTCACCCTGTCTTGCCCCTTTTCACCAATATATAATATACCTGGTGCGCAACAATTTTTAGAGAAAAAAATAAATCTGGTATGCACATTCCATGCTTTGCAGACTGGATCAGAGCTCAGTCAGCAAATAATTTTAAGAGTTGTCTTCAAGCAATCAACCAATTAATTAGTCGATAAGGCATGTGAATCAATAATTTTATTAACTAATCTATGATTCCCATATACACACCTTCATTTTTGCCAACAGCTGTTGCATATTCTTCTCGGATTATTTTCAAAATTCTTCGCACCATATTACCAACAGCTGTTTCTGATGGTTGTGCATCCATCAGTATCTTCCCAGAGGTCCGAATAAAGTCCATCAATTCTTTAGCATTGCTCCATCTCAACTGCCCAACAACTTTTCTCAGGACTAGAACCGTTTTCATGGCAATATCAAAACTTCCAATAATCTCTCCTCGTTTCAGACAGGCAACAAGACTATCTATCAGTTCATTAACTTCATGTTTATTTGAAGAAGATGCCATTTTGATAAACAAATATGTATCAAATATAACCAGAAACTCGATCACTGATCTCAAAGATTGCTGTCTAGGCCTTTCTTCTTTTACACTGAATGTCTTGAGCCTCGCTTACCAATACACCAGAGAGAGGCACATGCTAAAATGAAATCGCTGACCAAGATGCTTGTTGTAACTGCTTGCTTGGTTACGATAAACTACGGCTTGATAAGCAATGGCTCCAGGAACCATGGCGCAGGTATCTTATTTGTTGTTTTCTATTTCTGCAATATAGCTTTATTTCATATGTATTTAGTCCATAAGCATTGTCATATCGTCTCTCTTCTTTTCTGTATTTCATAAAGGTGCCGATTCTCATTAGGTCTGCCGTTTACTTAGCTAAGAATTCAATTTTTAGGCCAGTACTCAGTAACTCAGTAGGCCCAGTAAAACAACAAATATATTGATAAAGATACCTAGGTCTATATTTAGTGCGAATAAATGTATCAGTGGGCATTAACCTAGAAATACAACCATCATCATAAAACATGCCTATCTTGTGTCTATTAAGTGTTCAAGATTATCTAGAGAACAGCACCAGATTGAACAACAATTGTCCAGCCTTTTTTATATATGTAAACTTAATGATTTATGCAAACAAATGTATTTTAGCCTGATCCAGAGAGCCTACCCAATACGATCATATTTGATGTTTCGAAGAAGGAGATTTTCAATCCAAATAATGGATTAAAGTCTTGGTGCAGAAAGCTGAGAGTCAACTGGAAAGTTGTAGTGTAAGTGTCATATTGTATCCCTTTAAGGAAAATGTTTGTCCAGTGTTGTAGTATTTAGGCAGTCTTATTTTATTGTTGTCTCAATCGAAGAACTCCTTGAAAAGACAAGCCTGACATCAGTCAGTCCAGTCATCAAGTGTTAAGTTCTGAAACTCTACAGACATATCAAAGGGCCGAGTCAGGTCTAACTTAAGTATGTCTGGAGGGAATGGTCATGGACACCAGAAACTGAGGAAGACAATGCAAATGATGGCACAACAATGTTCATCAATGGTCAAACCTAAGCCTAGATTACGATGCCTCAATGTTCCAAAAAAGACCTAGTACAATCACATGATAGTGCACAATCTAGCCTAGCTGGATGTAGCATGACGAGGGTTTGATTTTTCAGCTCTATTGATTGGTTTATTGCATTACAGAGGCTAGGATGTGCCTCGGTCTCCAGGTAGTGTGAAAGATTAGGTAGGAGATTGTAGCCTGTTGGTATTTTTGGGAAATTTGTCTTAATTATATAGTTTCACATGCAATGTGACAGAGCATAATCATATTGCTGCTGACCTTGCTGCTATCACAGCAAACATGCAGAGTAACTATTTTAAATAACTCTAAACCAACTCTTTTAGAAACAAAGATGAGATTACTGAAGAAAGGATATCTTCTGGGAAAGTTCTTGTTTTGGCTGGTCCAAGGGAAAAATTCAAAGCATCTGAGGTCTGTTTCTTTGGTTTGAATTGATGATGAGTTTCAGCTCAATGCCCTAAAGTTTTAAATCTACTGCATAGGAGCTATTCATTCAGTCCTTGTATATTAACTTTGTTGGCAAAACTTGAAGAACATTCCTCTTTAAGTATTTTTGGGTGCTTGAGGTTAGTTTTACTGGAATGCAG
The DNA here is from genome assembly GCA_015164055.2 of Chrysaora achlyos. NCBI lineage: Eukaryota > Metazoa > Cnidaria > Scyphozoa > Semaeostomeae > Pelagiidae > Chrysaora > Chrysaora achlyos. Next base: position 9,712 of record WUAR02567912.1, on the reverse strand, counting down.
ATCATTTACTGGTCCTAGCTGAGGAAGAATATTTTATATCATGTGAAATAAGGGGTGCAGTAGATCAGGGTTTTCAGAATTCAGTCAAAACAGAATTTACAAGATTTTTTTATTATATTCCAGTCATTACTTGATTTTTCTCTTGAGGAAAAACTTTTTCAAGATCCATCCAAAAAAGTGTGTATCATTATCAACAAAGAAAAATGTGCTGGACTAAATCATTCTTTTTGTACCTTTTATTCAGATTTTTTGTATTTGTTTTTGCAATTCTCTCCAAATTTTCTTAGTCCTAAATGAAATCTCGAAAATCAAGTAGCTTTCTGGATTTAAACAAAATGTTTCTGATTATTGAGAAATCGGGCATCCTGCGTCAGATTACCCGATCTCCGACGCATCTCAATGTGAAATCATAATGTTTTGCTCAATATGTGTAATTTCCCATATGCGAATGTATCATTGATAAGCCTGTTTAATTTGATAATTGTACTGAAATAGCTCACATTCATTCTCTATCCAACCAGTTTGTAATAACATGTAATTCCTTTTCCAGTTTGATGCTATAAAACAATTTGTTGAGAAAGGAGGCAATCTACTTGTCATGATGAGTGAAGGGGGAGAAAATGCCTTCAAAACTAATATAAATTTCTTATTGGAAGATTATGGAATAATGGTTAACACTGGTAAGCTATTGAAAGAAAAATTCTAATTTTATCTGCTGCAAAAGGAGTAGATAAATCTAAGAGAAAAATGGGTCGAAGCCTTGAGATTAATTAATTCGAACATATCCTAGCTGTAATATAATTCTTCCGAAACATATCATTACTACGTAGATTTGTAGTAATTGAATAAAACTTTACAACACTATCAGTTTCTTGTCGTGCTTGGTGGCAGGCCGTCCTCTTCACTACTTCATATTACTTCTGGGTACTTCTTAGCTTGGTACTCATTAGTACTTAATAGCATCTCTCAGTCTTTAATTAGACTTATAACATGAGTTTAAGTCATAGTTAAGCGAGGATTTCATCAAACTGAGATTGGCCGCTCAAATTTGAACACACAAGCAATCAGCAGGGAAAAAATGAAAGGCAGCCCAGAAAGTTTGGTAAACCAATCACAGGATGGCAAATATGCTGATGTGATTACCATATCATCCCACAATATTGTTTTAAACGAAAATAGCAGTTGTTTCACAAAGTCGATATTGGTATCAAATAACAATTATTCACTTTTTCTTCAGATGCCGTTGTTCGTACAAACTATTACAAATATTTCCACCCTAAGGAAGCATATGTTCCAAATGGGGTGCTAAACAGGTACTGTGGAAACATTTTTGAATAAAACTTATCACAAGGTCTGTTACAGAATCTGTTGAGTGCCATTCTTTGCTTTTCTTAGAGATAGTTTGAATCCATTATAATAAACTCATTGTTATTTTTTTTTTTTTACATATTTGGTATCTAGTTCCAGATGCTCCTTCACCTAATTTACAATAACACTATATTAAAACTTTTAATGATTAAATAGTTCTACAAGTTACGGAATACAGTTACAATCATCATTACAGTTCCAAATTATTTAAGAAATTAAAAAATAAAAAAAAACAGTATTTTGGTAGGTTTTATGCAGTTAAATCTGTTGTTAAAATAGAACGGTAAATTATGAAAGCAACATAAGAATGCTTTTAAACAATTAAAAAACATAAATAATACGAATATTTGTTCAGGATAACCTAATAGCATAATGATAATACTGTTATCTCAAGGGTCCTGTCATAGAAATAAAAGACAAAGCTACACTACGTTTTAGTTTATAAAGATATGCATCGATGGAAAATATATGTATCGGCTCTGACACTTTGATCCTGTTTTCGTTTTCATGTGTGGCAGCTTAACGGCATGGTTATTGTTTCTTTTACACTTTGTACATTTTGCATAACATGCAAAGTCCCTGATCTCTGTATTGAGCTCTGCTTTTCAAACATGACTTTGCAATGAAAATATTGATCTTTTAGAGAATTAAACAAAGCAGCTGGAAAGAAAATTCCCGGTTCGTCTGTATCAACAAGTGACATGACCCAAGCACATGAGTAAGTAGTAACTATCAAACTGCGTCTCCTCTCCTTTGAGCACTTCACTCTTGTCTACAGTTTATTTTTTGAATTCATTTAAAAATACATCTTTTGACCTTGACCTGACCTATTTCGAGTTAGCTCAAACTCCATTGACTAGCTTTATCCATTCCTTTCGGTTTCCCATAGCAATGCTTAAACCTGTGTCATTTTGCAGCTGGTCTACATAGGTTGTTGCCGGTCTTCCTCTCTTTCGTGTGTCATGCTTTGGTTCCCATAGCAGTAGTTATCTTATCATCTCATTCTTTCTTCTCCAACTTCCCCTGTTAACCACATTCTCCTGATCTGTTATGTTTCTGTTACCTTAGGAAAATTTGCTTTAAGTTTCTTGCTGGTTTTATGCTCCTTCCAGGAATCTCCAAGAACTGCCCTGAGCATCTTTGTGTATGTACCATCCAGTCTTTCCCATTTCAACCTAGTCTTTCCTTAATGAGCTGATTGCTTCTACTTTTCTTATTTTTTTAGGAGTTTGAGTTTCGTTTATCCGTTTGGAGCAACATTGGCAGTGGATAAAAGAGCTATCTCTGTACTATCTACGGGAAGTGTTTGCTTTCCATTGAATCGTCCAGTTTGTGCATTTCATACATCGAAGGTGAGTATCTATGGTATCTCTTAATTTCATTTCCTTATTAAGGGTGGCGCAATTGTTATGCTGTGCTTGATGGAAGCATTTTATATTATTCATTATACAGAGATGATTTGATCAGTATATTTGATCTATTTTTCCAAACTTTTAGAAGTCGATATTTAATCTATTGCGATATTAAATCTTTTACTTTCGGATCTCAGCCTTTTATTATTGGCCTTTTGTCTCCTTCCTTAGCTCCTTACACTAAAGTTTTTCATAAATCATCAACCTTTAATCTCAAACCTATGATCTTTCACCTTCGGTTTTTGACCTCAAATCTTCAACCTTAATCTGCAACGGTTGATCCTAATAATTGATCTTCAAATTAGAATATCAAACTTGAAAATTGAAGTAACTATCATTGATCGTCAACCTTGGGACCCCATCTATATATCTTGGTCTTGAAATTTACCTTGATCTTCAACCACATATTTTAAGCGTTTTATTTTCAGCCTGTTGGTCTCCAACCTTTGATCTTCCACCTTAGATCCTTGACCTTAAATACTCAACTTCAACCTTTAATCTTCTATTTAATTTAATATTCCCCTTAAACGCATAACTTCGATCTTCAACGATTTCTTGAAATTTTAATATTCATTATTAGATCTTGCATTTGATAGATTGATTTCATATTTCTCTTCATCAGTATTCAAAGGGAAAATTAGCTGTTATCGGATCATCACATATATTCAACGACCAGTACCTAGACAAAGAAGAGAACAACAAAGTCCAGGTAAACTTTACGGTTTATTCAAAGCCATTGCACTTTTTTACTTGCCCAATGTTGGCTCTTCTGGGATAATTTAAGGTTTCTTCCATCATGAAGAAAAACATTTTTCACCCTCTGTAAACTATGTAAGGATGACGTTTACAAAACTTCATTATCTCTTGTCGTTGTTGAGTTATGGCCGTGTGAAGGAACATATTGATGACGTCAAAGCAGGGACTTGTTTAAATTACAGACCAGAGAATAAAACGAAATAAGTGCCTGGGATAAGGCCTGTCACCAGGTTAAAGATTTAGAAGTTCAAGACGCATACCAATGGACAAAAGGCACCCATGAACCAAATTTGAAGCTCATCCGGCACTTGATTCCGAATGGTCTGTGCATTTGATTAGGTTCCTGCTTCGACGTCATCAATTTATTCCTTCACACGGCCGTATGCCGAAAAACTTTGTAAACGTCAACATTACTTACTATCAAAGCTCGTTTTTTAAATGCGAACTCCCAATAAGTGGTAGGTTCATTTTCAGAGTTTGGGTCTCTAAAAGAAATTCAATTATCTCTCAAAAAAAGTGCACTCGTAGTGTCTGACTTATAACTTCTTTATAGGTATATTTATCACTAGAATATCATGCTTAGTGTCACAAAATGCTTCCCTTTCTTATCCGATTAGGACATTATTTTACGGTGGCTTACAACTGATGAATTTCAACTTAACAACATCGACGCCGACGATCCGGAGGTAAGGAGAGCTTAAGATTTTAAAAATATATTTATGTTCAAAAATAACATATATCCGAATACTAAAGAATAAACAACAAAGGGAACACAATTCCAAAACGAGGCTGCTAGATCTGTTCTACTGTGTGTGTGTGCTTTTTTGCCAATGTTGTTGTGCCAAAATAGCAACGGATGGTTCTCAAGTAAGCTAGTTGGTTCTTTTTGTTTCTTTTTTTGCAAACGATACATATTTATCAATTTTTTTGTTCATCGGTTTTATTTCAGGTGACAGATTACTTCTTCATACCGGACAGCACAAAACTGAGTGATCGACTGCGATCTTGCTTGCAAGAAGGCGACGAGGTAAGATCCTCATTTTGTAGCTTGATAATGTAATAAAAAAAACCATATTTATACAGGTAAACTTGTTCAGCAGAATGAATTTGCTGCTATCAACCAAGGACCTGTCAACCTAATGTAACTAAATGTTTAATTTACAACGATATCACAAAAGGTTGTATGTGTCTTTACCAGGGCTTGAAAATGTCAATTTTTGACGAATTTACTTGCAGGAAATTTGTCATTATTTCGCAGGTAATTTCTAGGGTATTCTCAGAAATTCTAAAATAAAGTTTGTTCTCCTGTTTTGAAATTTCCGTGATTCCTTCTGTCTAAATGACGTCTTAATATTACTATCACTATTCAAATACCCATACACCTCCTAACTACCTAATACATACACCAGTGAAACATCTTACATATGTATTGCTACTTACAGGAAATTTCGGCTAGGTTCACGGGAAATTTTGATTTTTAATTTCTGCTGCCAGGAAAAAACCTTTTTTCTAGCCCTGGTCTTTACTGGTTTCAAAAGAGACCAGACGTAAAGAATAATTTTAAGATTATGCCATCACGGTGTGTTTTGTATAAATGCGTAAAACTGAGTAGAGTTTTTCAGTGGTCTGATGAATGCTGTATAGCGTGAAATTCTGCGTAACAACACAGAATGTAGTCTGTCTTATAGTCTCAATCCTGTTATATTTTGCAACAATATAGTTTAAAAAGATATTTTTAATAATAGAGTTAAAAGGAAATTTTAGAAGTCAAAGTTAAAATTTTTGGAGTATCTCTTGAACTTCAGTACTGATATTTCACTCTTTAGTTTGTTGGAAACTTTATTGAATATTTCTGCACCCTGAAATGCAAACGCTTTCCGTCCTGCTTCAGATTTAGCTCTTGGGATTTTGTTCTTAGTTTTCTACAACCAAATAAGCATTGCATTCTTCAAAACATTTTAAAAATCTAGACCTTTTCTTCTGAAAAGGAAGATTTATTTTCTATGGCTTTCATTTGACACCAGAGTAAGGATAACGCAGTTTTTTTCTCTTTACAGAATCCTCGAGACTACAATCAATTGTTTCATGAAAATATTTTTACCCTCGATACTAAAACAGTACCTGCGGTTGTAAGGTAAGTTCCTTAACCAATAGGCCAGTATTGTGTTGTGATTATGCTCCTCTGTACAAATTAATATGTAACTGTCCTTGACATGATCTATCAAAAATGCAAGAACTAGGTTATATTTACTTACTCTTTCATTCTTCTCTTCGTGCTAGATTTACTTACTCTCTTTTTCCTCTCTTCGTGCTAGTTTACTTTCTCTTTCATTCTTCTCTCTGCGTAAGATTTACTTACTATGTTATTCCTCTCTTCGTGTTATATTTACTTAATCTTTCATTCTTCTTTTCGTGCTAGATTTTCCTACCGTCTTAATTCTTCTCTCAATTTTATACTTACTTATTCTCTTATTCTTCACTTAATTTTATACAAAAGATAATTTGAAAAATGAGAAAAATAAGAGTATTCGCAACACCACTCAGTCATATGAACAAGACCACCAATGTAGTTAACGTTAAAATATATTGTTAAAATATTGTTAAAATATTGTATCAATGAGGCTAATAAATAGTTTAATAGGATTGTGCAAATTCTATCTAATCTAAGTCATTATTGTTGTTAAAAAGTAAAAGAAATAACTATAGGTATTATGTTGTTTGAAACGGTGATAGGAATAATCTTTTTTTGGCCTCTGAATCTAGTAATTCTTGCATTGTTGCAGGACCTTTTCTGAGCTGAAGGTGAAACACGAGCAACTGCAGTTGATAACTCCACAATTTGAAACGCCTTTACCACCACTTCAACCCGCGGTAAGTTAACTACAGAATATTTCCACACCCTAAATTCATGTATTTAATTTCATCAAAATTTAAATAATAGAGCGGAAATCAGATCAGATCAGATCGGATCAGATCAGATCAGATCGTAGGATCAGATGAGATAAGGTCAGATTAGATCAGATCAGATTGAATCAAATCAGATCAAATCAAAGGAGCTTTATTCAACAAGAATCCACTTGGTATTCTGTTTAGAGAGTTCAAAGTTTGTCGAAAATTGGTTTAGCCTATTTGCAAGTAACCAACCTCCTTTTCCAACAGGTTTTTCCACCGCAGTTCAGGGAGCTGCCGCCTCCGTCGCTTGACCTTTTTGATCTGGATGAGTCGTTTTCATCGGAGAAGTCTCGTTTAGCACAAATTACAAATAAATGTAAGCATTTCCAAATATTGTATTTAAGATTTGGACAAGTTTCGGATCAGATTTAATTTTTTTTCATATGTGCCTTTGTCCAGTTGTGTGCATCTCGAACTTTTAAATTTTTAACCTGTTGACAGGCCTTGTCCCAGGCTCTTAGTTCGTATTATTCTCTGGTCTGTAACGTGAAACAGCTCGTCAATCTATTCCTTCAAACAGCCATAACTCAAAAACGACAAAAGATATCAAAGTTTTTCAAACGTCATCCTTAATTACTATAAAAGCTCTTCCCATAAATGCAAACCCTCAAAAAGTGATAGGGTCACTTTTTAAAAATGTTGAAAAATGTGTTCAATTTAATATAAAAAAAAGTGTACAGAATCAAGCTGCATTTAATTAAGACGATTTCTTTGTTGTGCAGTCTTGATTAGGTACGCGATTTATTTTAATGTGACAGTATGTATGTATGTATGTTTGAGAAGGTATTTCATAAGGTATGCTAAGAAGAAAATCATCCCCCCTTTTCCTCTTAATTTCCATGTTTAATACTATAATTTTTATTTCCCCAGGTAATGACGAAGATATGGAATATTACGTCAGAGAATGTGGTGACATTCTGGGTGTGTCCAGTAAGCTAGCATCTGAGTCACGTGATGCTAAGCACATTCTAGAATACATCTTCGCGCAAGTGGTTGAATTTAAGAAACTAAATCAGGTATGCACGATGAATTTTCATGAATTATTTTCATAATGAACTTTGTTTTAATTTGCTGAGCAATCAAAGGTTTTTATAGACCTTTCTAATTTTCTATACTTGAGATGCGCATGTTCGTTTGTTCGTAACATGCAATTAACCTACGGACGTTCGCATATATTGAAAGAGCTTTGATAGTAAGTAAGGATGACGTTTACAAAACTTCGTTATTTTTGTCGTTTTTGAATCATGGCCGTGTGAAGGAAGGAATTTATGACGTCATAGCAGGGACTCGTCTAAAATCATAGACCAAAAAATAAAACAAAAAAAGCCTTTGACAAAGCCTGGCACTGGCTTAGAAGTTTAAAAACTCAAATAGTACTCAAATGGTCAATAGGGCACCCATGACCACATTTAAAGCTAATCCGGGGCTTGATTCTGAAAATAGGGTACAATATTTACTCAAACCATGGTCTGAGCCATTAGACAGGTTCCTGCTACAACTCAATTTATTCAAACAACGACAAAAGATATTGAAGTTTTGTAAGCGTCATCATTACTTAGTATCAAAGCTTTTTCTATAAATGCGAACACCCAAAAAGTGATAGGTCCACTTTAAGCTTAAATGGTATGTGCTAGTTGCACTAAAGGTGAAGTTGCGTTCTGAAAGGAGTTTGATCGAACGCAACTACTGTCACATATTGCACACCCAGAAAGTATGTAGTTTGAGTATTGCCGGATGGGGGTTTCTCAGGATAAAGAAATTGTATATACAAGCAATACAAGAAAACAGCAGCGTTTGGTATCAATGGAGGTAATAAGGAAAAACGCTAAGATAAATACCAATACCCTGAGTGAAAGGAATCATGATATTTTGTCAAATGCTTTTTCTACGAAAATTTGCTAATATTAAACATGTTTCAATTAATGTCGTAGTGCATGTGTTACTATATGACAACGATAAGCTAATAATGATAAATTAATTTTAAAACTAAGGCATCAAATACTATTTCTTGTGCTTATATTCTTGAGGGCTCCCTGTTACTTCATGAAAATGTCCGTTGTTTAAGGCTACTAAACAATTTAAAGTGCTTGTAAGGTGGCAGTTGTTTTTCTTATATGATAAATATTGCGAAGTTATACACATTAACGTTGTTAAAAGTTTTTTATTGTGTGCCAATATGTGTTTTACAAATATGTTTGAAATGTTTGCTTTGGAGAGAGGTAACTGAAAAATACACAACGTTCTAAGATGCTGTTTTTATCTTTTACACATTACAAACACCAACAATAAATACGGGAAGTGATAAATGTTGCTGATTTTTCTGTTTAGGATGAAGCTGAACCTGATATGCTGGATGGAGATTCAAATGCTCATTTTATGTAATCCTAGTTGTAATATTTTTCCCATTCGTCTGGGGCTAAATCAGTTGTGGATTGGAAGTATTAATGGTATGACACCCACGAAAACACAGACCAAGAAATGTTGGATGGAGACCCAATGTTCATTTTATGTAGTCCTAGCAGTGATAACTTTCCCACGTTGTCTGGAGCTCTGTCAGTTGTGAATGGAAAGTATTAATGGTATAACACCAACGAAAACACAGACCGAGAAATGCTGGATGGAGACCTGAGAATCATTTTATGTAGTCCTAGCTGTGATATCTTTCCACGTTGTCTGGAGCTCTGTCAGTTGTGAATGGAAAGTACTAATTGTATGGCACCCACGGAAACACAGACCGAGAAATGCTGGATGGAGACCTGAGAATCATTTTATGTAGTCCTAGTTGTATCCCCAGTCGTCTAAGGAAAATGGATCAGTTTTGGATGGGAGGTATTAAGGGTATAATACCAACGAAAACACAGACCGAAAAATGCTAGCACAATGAGGATTGCCTTATCTACATCGAAAAGGGCCTATTTTGAATCATTTATTATTATTTGTGAATAAAGTTTTTATTGGCGTTGAATCTCGAGCCCCCATACTTGAAGACGATTTGCCTGTTTATATAAATTTAGTAAAAATCTTTATTTGAATTTAGTTAAAACGCTATAATTTCCTAAATCATACCAACTATCATCTCCTTAGGTGTAGAAGCTCCTTTTGTTCCAAGTAAGAAATACATAAAATGTTGAAGAGAAAGAAGCCTAAAATTGATCCCTGGGGCACTCCTTGTGTTACTTCCATCAAATCACTATAATTCAAGTATAGATATAAGAAAAGCTATG
>WUAR02567690.1:0-12604 GCA_015164055.2 Chrysaora achlyos | reverse complement strand
CCAGGATAGTCAATTGGTAAGATGGCTAGTTGATTAGTTAGTTGGATAGATGGGTAGTTTGTAAGTTGGTTAGTTTTGTGATTGGTTGGTTGGTTGGTTAAGTTGCTTTGTTAGTCGGGTGGTTGGCTGGTTGGTTAGTGGGATAGTTAAGTAGGTAGCTAGTTTCAGCACCACCTTATCAACTTAGTTAGTTGGTTAGTTGATAAGTTGGTTGTTAGTTTTTTTGTTTATTGGTTGGTTGGCTGGTTGGTTCGTTAATTAGTTGGTCAGTTGGCTAGTTAGCTATTTGGGTAGTTCTAAAGTTGGTTAGTTGGCTAGTTGGTCAGTTTAGTTTGTTTGGTTATTAGTTTGTAAGTTGGTAATTTGGTTAATTTCGTGATTGGTTAGTTGGTTAGTTGGTTAGTTAAGTAGGTAGCTAGTTGCTTGCTTCCAGGATAGTCAATTGGTAAGATGGCTAGTTGGTTAGTTAGTTTGATAGATGGGTAGTTTAGTTTGTTTGGTTATTAGTTTGTTAGTTGGTAAGTTGGTTATTTTTATGGTTGGCTGGTTGGTTAGTTAGTTGGTTAGTTAAGTAGGTAGCTATTTTCAGCACGACCTTGTTAATCTAGTTTACCTACGAGCGAACACTCCCTTAAAAGCAGATACGGAAATTCGAAATGGATAATTAACATAATAAGAAGTTGACACTATCCTACTATAATCAATCAAGAATTGTCCTGCTGCATATATTTGCATACAATTATAATGATGTTTTAATATCCGTTGCAGCACCACACAAATACTACATTGGCTTCCGATACGTTGATCCGCTGACCGAAGACACCGTAGAACAAATGGAAAGGTACGGATTATTTCGTCATAGCATGATTTATGCTTGCTTTTTACATTTTATATTTTAATGTGGACTAAGATAGGTAATGTGGATAAGACATTTTAATGCGGATTAAGATAGGTTGTTTTTGTTCATTCGTTCATCATTCATTTTTCATTCATTTTTACTTATTTAGGCACGGTAGCCCCGTCAGTCCATCAGAACTGCTTTTCAGGAGGCCGTGGCATAAAATATTTACATATTAAATATACTAAGTAGATTAAATAAAGTAATTACATAAAATATTTACATTAGCTAAATATATATTTATATACCAAATACATTAAATATACTAAAATATACTAGATAACATTAACAAAATTAGCATTTTTTATCATTTTATGCTTTGATTTTTTTCTTCGTTCTACCAATAGGTCTTCTAGCAGCTGTGGTGTAGGTTAAAACTTAAAGTAGTAGATATTTACAGTTAAAATTCAATGCCCCGTAATACGTCATTGCCTCCCTTCCAGGGATGGAATCGAAAGAGCGGTTGCATTCACGCAGTATCCGCAATACTCTTGTTCGACGACTGGAAGTAGCTTGAATGCACTCCACGGACAGTACAAAAATCGCAAAGAGCAATCGAATATTAAATGGAGTGTTATTGATCGATGGCCTACGCACTCTAACCTTATCAAGGTTTGTTGACCTTTCGAATGACACAAATGTTTATGTTGACCCCTGTGGAAGTTAATGAATTACTTAAAGTTGACCTATCACTTTTTGTGAGTTCGCATTTATGGAAAGAGCTTTGCTAGTAGGTGAGGATGACGTTTACAAAACTATCGGAACTAAAGAAATTATGAAGGAAATTCTCGTTGACGTCATAGCCGAGCCCTGTCTCAAGGCACAGACCATGTTATGAGTGATAATTGTACCATATCGTCAGAATCAAGCCCCGTATTAGCTTTGAATGTGGTTCATAGGTGCCTTCTGACCATTGAAGTTTTCACTAATCTTCCATTCTTCGTCCGTCGTAGTTCCGGATGATTTCTGATTTTATGTGCAGAGAACACGGAGCCAGAGAAAGAGACGAGTGTTACGTTTTAACAATCTACTAACTAAGCTATATAAAAATTGTAATTACAAGATATTTAAAGGCTGTCCAAGGAAGCGGAATATAATTTTCTACCTTCGTAAAAGTAAATAAAATTGCAGAGTAACATGCTAAACAAGGAGATGAGTAGCTAACCTAGGAAAAACCACAAATGGGAATGACCTATTGTGATAAAGTTAGTGGGAGTGCAACGAATGACGTAAGGGGATGTCGATGAAATGAGATGCAACGTTGAGCGGAAGAAAGCTTTGAGAATGAATGGATTGAAAGAAAATAGCCTGAGAGTGAAGGAAAGGCCTAAAATAAGGAAGTTTGATTTCACTACAATTTAAAACCGTCAAGGAGAATAAATGAAACCCCTTTTAAGGATTTGTGGGGGCATGAAGGGGAGAGAGGTTAATTTACACATGTATGCTTTTAAAGCCTTTTACTGATTATTGAATAGACTGAATCTTTGAGCTGTACATCTTTTATCTCATTACTCTTTTATAGAGGGTGACCCAAAGAACTACCTGACATTTTTCAAGAGAGCTGCAGTTTATTTGGCATTAGGAAGATCCAAATCAGCACTTCCAGATCTAGAACAGGTTATTGCACTCCGTCCAGATTTTGTTAAGGTATGGCATTTCATCTTATCAATTTCGTTTCTATCATGATTTGGTGCATCAGTGCTGCCGATGCTCTCCTTCCCAACCTAGTATCACCATTTGCCCTCAAAGCCATAAGGGAAACACAATTGCATTAAAGTGAACCTATCACTTTTTGAGAGTTTGCATTTATAGAAAGAGCTTTGATAAGTAAGTAAGAATGACGTTTACGAAACTTCAATAACCTTTGTCGTTTATGAGTTATGATCGTGCAAAGGAAGTAGTTTATGACATCATAGTAGGAACCTTCTCAAAGGCACAGACCATGGTACGATTAGTAATTGTATCATATCTTCAGAATCAAGTGTCGGATCAGATTTAAATTTTTTTCATATGTGCTTTTATCCATTGGTGTGCATCTTGAACTTTTAAATCTTTAACCTGTCGACAGCCCTTTTCCCAGGCTCTTATTTCGTATTATTCTCTGGTCTGTAACGTGAAACAGGTCCCTGCTTTGACGTCATCAATTTATTCATTCACACAGCCATAACTCAAAAACGACAAAAGATATTAAAGTTTTGTAAACTTCATCCTTAATTACTATAAAAGCTCTTTCCATAAATGCAAACTCCCAAAATGTGATAGGGCCACTTTAACATATTCTTAGTTAGCAAGCAAGCCTTCGTATATGCCGAGTGAGAAAATGCCAGCTCTCTGTAATTCCAGGAAAGGCAAAAAGGAATCACATGGTGTGATCATGGCAAGAGAACGCACTGCTTTGATTAACCCTAGACTGCTTAGTGGTCCCTTTGCGCCAAAAGATAAATCTATACCTTGCAATAGCAAGTGCTTGTGCCATTACAATCAACAATCATTAATCAGCAATCATTAATCAGCAATCATAAATCAACGATCATTAATCAACAACAATTTATCAGCAATCACTAATCAACCATCATTAATCAATCATCATTAATCAACAATCATTTATCAGAAATTCCTTATTCTAATTGTTGATATCATCAATTATAGAAGCTAAATGCTGAATATTGCTAATTTCCCTTGATGGATTCTAGCCTTAACTTGTCCTATGATTTGCACATCAAATCTAATTGTTTGTCAATCCTTGTTACGAAGAACATTTGTGCAACTTTATGGTGTAATGTTCATTAGCTGCTAGCCTGAATCCTCGAAAACTGATACTTAAAATGTCTGTTTTTTAGGCTAGAATGGAAAGAGGTAATATTAGAATGAAGCAAGGAGACTTGGACGCTTCATTAGATGACTTTGAGATGATTGTGAGTAGCTTAATTGACTTGTTTCTTTTGCCATCAAGTTTTAGAACTTTGGTTTGAAAGTGAACCAAAAGTTTTTAGAAGTATTGTTTTAATCCTAGGACTATTTGCCTGTGAAATTGTAGTATGGAAATATTTTGAAATCTCCATTTTTCAAGTGTTTGAATAACAAAACGTGTTTCTGTTGCAAACCACATCTCGTTGTCAATGATGTGGTGTTTGATTATTAAATAAGGAATGCAAAAGTATCAAATATTGAACCAACAAGTTTTATATATCTACAAGATTTAAGATTTTCTGAACAAATATTGGAAATTTGTTAATAATGTTCATATATGTTGTTTTTTGCAATTTTCTTGTTTTTTTTTTTAATTTTTGATTCAAATTCTACATTGTAAACATCCTCAAATTAACCCATAGAATCTTGATTTTCTTTATTGCTGCAGATTGTTTCATATTTTTCATCATTTTTTTCATTTTAGCTGACTATGGATCACAGTAACCAAGCTGCATTATCACAGGTAGCAACCAGTGTTTTTCTTCCATTTTGTCATTCCATTTTGTCTTTGTGTTTCGTTACCTATAAGACGCATTTTGCACGAAAATATTGTCTCCTTGGTTTAAGGGTGTGTCTTGCACACAGTAACACAATACTATTTCCCCACTGCTTGTTATGGATGGTAAAACAATTTTACAAAAATATTAATGATTTTAGTACTAATGTGTTTTTCCTTAAAAACTATGGTTTCCTAATTCAGAAGGATGAAAAATGATGCACACCTGAAAATACCTATTTAGCTTCTCACTTCCTTTCTTTGGATAATAATATAACAAATTTACCATCTAGCCAAGCCCCTCCACTCTGCTATTATTTAGAAAACTTGACCCCCTTCACTTATTAGGAGATTATGCAATGCAACATATGGCTCTATTATCTTGGAACCAGTATATATTAAACAAATACTGAACGATACTTGTGTTCACTTCAGGACGTCCAAGAAAAGTGGGTGCCTCTTATACACAGCTAGAGTAATTTTGCTGCAGTTCGGACAGTGAATTTAAGAGTGCGTCTTATACTCAGCGAAATGCGGCGATTATTGACATTTTCGTATACTTTATGATTTAAAAAATTAAAGTAGAAACAACTTCATATATAGCCTGCCCTTGTTTGCAGATCAATATAATCGAACCAACAAGGGAAGATATAAAACAAGGTCGAATGGCCATGCAAATGGGTGATTATGGAACAGCAATTGAATCATTGTCAAGAGCAATTGAAGTAATTATATAATAATTTAATAAGCTTTCTAAATTTAATTTTATGGTTGTGCCGTATTCTCTCTAACAAGTGCCCCTCTCTAATGCCCTTCTACAGTGAGTGCTCCTCTCTCTAATTGGTGTCCTTCTCTAATTGGTGTCCTTCTCTAATGAGCGCCTCTCTCTAATGAGTACTTTCCTCTAACGAGAGTCCCTCTCTAATGAGTGCTCCTCTTTAATGAGTGTCCCTCTCTTATGAGTGCTCTGCTCTAATGAGCATCCCTTTCTAACATCGGTCCCTTTCTATTGAATGCCTCTCTCTAATGAGTGCTGTTCTCTATTGAGTATCATTTCTAATTAGACCCCCTCCAATGAATGACCCCCTCTCATGAATGCCCTTCTATAATGAGCGTCCCTCTCTTATAAGTGCTCCTCTCTAATGAGGATCTCTCTCTAACGAGTGCTCCCTTTTTGAGGCAAAGAATTAGGTGACCACCCACACAATCAATTAATCGCCTCCGTCTAATGCGTGCCCCTCGGTATTGGAGGCTTCTCTCCAAAGAAATTGAAATATTGTTAGTTTCATTTAAACTTAAATATGTGGATGACTGTCGAAGTTTTGTTTTATAGTCTGGTATTTTTTTCGAATTTCTAAAATTTTTAAATGAGCTCAATTAATCTCAATATTTTAATTTTGTCTGTTATTTTACGTTAGGTGTGCCCGTGGGACTCGAGTTTAAGGCAAATGAGAGCTGAATGCTACGAAATAACTGGCGACGTGATAAAAGCAATTGGCGACCTAAGGTAAAACTTGTTATTTTTAATATGGTGAAATTCGAATTTTTACAAGGGTATCTGTATTCGCTCCTCCGTTTCCTCCGCAATAACCTATCATAAGACACATAAAACTAACTATTTTATAAAATGACCTTTTCGCAACATTTGATAATACGTTTCACTAATATTGAACAACAATTGAAAGATACTTGTTTAGAGGTCTAAAAAGCACTGAACAACTCTTAACAGCTCTAAATAAGCGCTGTGAAATGCAGAGTAACAATTGACAGGGCTGAAAGAAAACTTAACAACACTTAAAGAACACTGATTAACACTGGACAAACACTTGGTTAGTCTATAAGGCACTGAACAACTTTTATCAACGCTTAAAGCATTAAACAACACTGAACACAGCTAAGAAGCACTAAGCAACACTAGACAACACTGGACAAACATTTGTTAGGTCTATAAAACACTGAACAACTCTTATCAACGCAAAGCAAACGCTGTGAAATACAGAGCAACAATTGACAGGGCTGAAAGAAAACTTAACAACACTTTAAGAACACTGAATAGCACTGGCCAGACACTTGGTTAGACTATAAGGCACTGAACAACTATTATCAACGCTTAAAGAAAGCATTTAACAACACTGAACGCAGCTTAGAAGCACTAAACAACACTGGCAAACACTCGATAGGTCTATAAAGCACTGTACAACTCTTAACAACGCAAAGCAAACTCTGTGAAATACAGAGCAACAATTGACAGGGCTGAAAGAAGACTTGACAACTCTTAACAACGCTCAAAGAACACTGAACAAAACTGGACAAACACTAGGTTAGTCTATAAAGTACTGATCAAACTCTTAACAACGTTAAGCCATTAAGCAACACTGACAGATAAGAAGCACTAAGCAACACTAGACAACACTGGACAAACATTTGGTTGGTCTATAACGCACTAAACAACTCTTAAGAACGCTTAGACCATTAAGCAACACTGGAAACAGGTAAGAAGCACTAAACAACACTGGACAACACTCGACATACACTTGATAGGTCTATAAAGCACTGAACAACTCTTAACAACGCTTGGACCATTAAGCAACACTGGAGACTGGTAAAAAGCACTAAACAACACTGAACAACATTATGCAGACAGTTGATAGGTCTATAAGGCACTGAACAACTCTTAACAATGCTTAGACCATTAAGCAACACTGGACACAGCTAAGAAGCACTAAACAACACTGGACAAGCATTTGATAGGTCTACAAAGCACTGAACAACTCTTAACAACACATTGGACAGAAAGTTGATAGGTTTAAGCCTTCAGAGGTCTGTTGCAATGTCTAATTCATTCTAAAACACGTTTTATTCTCGTAGGCCAACACTGAAACTCATACCAGATAATACAAAAGGATACTTAAAAATCAGTGAATTGCATTATGAAATGGGAGAAGCTGATGAATCGTTGAAGTAAGTTTTTAACACATCATCATCATTATTACTATAGCTTTTATTTCAATACGTCAAGTCTCTATTTGCATCTTAAATTCAAAAAGAGCTTCGTAGTGTAGTGGTTATCACTTGAGCAGTTTTTGCCCAAGGTCTGTGGTTCAAATCCAGGCTAGGGAGCACAAATTACAAGTTGTAAAAACCTGGCTCTCTGCGACTCGGATGGTCACGTAAAAATTGCGGGCCCGTCTCAAATCAATTGGGACGTTAGAGAACCACTAGGGACGTAAAAAAAACTCTCTGGCAGTGACCACCCCCAGTGCCAGTGAAGAGGTCGACTTGGCGTTAATATTACTAATAATGACTATTGAGCGAATAAGACCTCAAAAATTAGGAACACCAGCCAGCAGTAGAAAATAAATTTTGCCAGGTACTGGAAAAACAGATAGATATATATAATTCATTTCCCCGATTGTGTTCATCGTTATTTTTGTAACCATTTGTATTTCAATCACCAATTTGGTTTGTTTACGTTTTTGAATAGCCAATCAACGTGCAGCATTTATGACCTCGCGATAAAACCCAAGTAGCTTGATTGGCTGATGTCAAAGTGTAAACAATGTCACAGCTCGGTCAAATACAAAATTTTTATGTTAAGGTTTTTGAAGGTCGCTACACCCTGTCAGTAGTCAATTTTAATTTGTAGTCCCACTGTTCAAATTGTTAATGACGGGGGTGTACATGTTAATAAACCTTTATTTAAATTTTAGAGAAATACGGGAATGTCTGAAGCTAGATCCTGATCACCAAAGCTGTTTTAAGCACTACAAAGTAAGTTACCGAGTTTTTGTACAAATCGTAGTTAATCTCTACTCTAGGTGGGACTACAGCTCAGGAAAATATGTTTTCGCTACTCAGTGCCCATCAATTTGCTTGAGAAATTGATAAAATTAAGGATGGTGATTGGGACAGGGAAATAATACACTTAATTTCCCCGCCAACACAAACTGAAACACCTGTCGAATCGCCGAAGAGAAAGGCGACTGAGAAGGGAAGAAAAGATGCAGAAGGAAAAAGAAGATAGGCAGATAACCAACAAATTAGGGAGAGGAGGGTGGGGAATAACACTTTTAGTGAAATGTGCAACCGCTGTGGAGCTTGTTTGCTAAATCAGTGCACTTCCACACGCACGGACTTGGGTCTCTAAAATAAGCACACCCTGGAATCACACCACGAAGCTTTCAGCATTACACTAATCGCTCACTTGGGTGATGATCGCAGGTGTTGCAACTTGCATTGCTAGTCCAAACCAGTTTTGCTCACTTCTTCTTGTGCGAGTTTTATCACTATTGAATTGAATTGCTAAATGCTGCACTGCAAAAATAGAAAAACCGATTTCACAATTTAACGTTTGTAACGCAATGTTATTGAGTTTAATCAATCTAACGCAACTCGTGTTGTTACTGCTGAAATACTAGAAAAAGCGACCCCGCTTTAGAACCGTATGCACTCCATTTTTTATCGAATTTCATGATGAACTCAAATTTGACTGAAAAAAAATACTTTTTTGTGTTTTGAAGAAGAAGCGCTGATACACTTAGCTCTTTTGTACAAAAAGTGTTATCATAAATAATCTTATTTTAATTATCTTTGTAACTCTTTTTTTCAGAAAGTAAAGAAGCTTGTTAAATTTATGAACGACGCACAAAAATTTATCGATGAAGAAAAGTAAGTAGTTACCTTTGGGAAGCTTCTTTAAATGCTTTCTTGAAGAAAGACATGCAGTCTCTATCCAATTTATCTTGCCATCCTTAAAAATTTGTATTTTATTCACCACCTCGGTTGCTTACATTTTCGAATAGCTGATTTTCGACATTTGACAAAGAGTTAGGCTCTCCTTGTAAACATAAAAACATGTTGTATTTCTTTATGATGTCAAATGTAAACAGAGTCACAGCTCCGTCAAATATCAAATTTGTCTTATGAAGACCAAACAATTTGTCATCTCCCTTGAGTTTTCTAGCTTAGGCAGAAACTAAGTCCAACTGTTTGTCCCGTAACAACTTGCCTTCCCTTCGTTTTTAGATATGAAGATGCCTTGATGAAATTAAAAGCAGCTTTCAAAGTAGAATCAAAAGAGCACGCATACTATACGCGGTTGATGGGGGATATTTGTCATTGTCAAATGAAGGTACGATAATTTCATTGATTTAGCCCTGAGCCAAGTGAGGTCTTCTTTATTTTAGTGGAAACTTTCTCTGTAATTTTCCACATTAAGTATCATTAGTTTCATTAAGTATTATATACTTGTATTATATATTGTTGAACATAGCCTTGAGAGATTGTTGAGTCACATTTCACGACTTAGTGACAAGCAAATGATAGGATGGACTCCAAGAGAATGCCTAACGAGAATTTATTAGTATCTGGGAATGCAGTATTCGGTAATACGGTAATGCGGTAATGCAGTATCCAACATCAACGGCCAATGAAAAATTATTACTATCTGGTTAAGCTGTATGTGGTAATGCGATACTTTGATTGGTTATAGCCTTTAACAAATTGTTCGAGCAAGGCTTTAAAAAGTCTGAGGATTCATTGGTGCATAATTCCAGCAACATATCCATTTCTTTCTCGACGATTTTTCTGGCGATTAATATTTTTGCGTAAAGATCTTCGCAGCTAGCGCTGAATTCTCTTTCCTGTATATCTGCATATTCCCCACGGGACTTTCTATTTCTCTCTTTGTCGGAAACAACCATTACTTTCCGGCTTTCCAAGTCACTTAGCTGGTACAGTATATTCCTGGCTGGCAGTATCTGTTTGACAAACTTGATAATCTCCCTCTCATTCAAAGAACGAGTCACTTCCAGTTTTCCCTTCATGATGGCAGTGTAGATTAGGGTTCTTTCTTCGTGTATACTTACATTGATGGGAGCGAGGTTTCTGCCTAAAATAAAAAATCTTATGTACATGCAAACAAACACTCCACAACTGACATTGTCTTTTTGTGTCTCAAAATCGTTGCAAGAAGACATTTTGGAGACTTTCTTTCAAAAAATTTTGTTTCCAAGATCATGAGATAACGCGAGATAAGATGAGATAAATTGTGTGCGATAATTTTTAATTGGCGTTTCCACTATGAGATAATTTCTAACCCATCACAGCATGACAATTTTCACCGAATTAACTCATGTTAACTCACAGTGGAAACCAAGCTTAACAAATCGTTTGTTTCTTTTCGCTATAGCTTGGCAGAAGCAGTGACGCAATAAAGTCTTGTACAGATGTATTAGGAGTAGATGAGAACGACATAGAAGCTTACTGCGACAGAGGAGATGCTTATTTATTGGAGGATAACTATGATGCAGCCATCAAAGATTATCAGGCAGCTAAAAATATCAATGGAGATTTTAAACGGGTAAGGACTCAGACTTCGTTCGAAGCTACCCCCTGGATGGCCTATTGGATCCAATACAATACGCAGATATACCGGGGGTACATCATGTCAGTTTTTTCCATCTCATGATTTTGCGTGTTTTTGTACATGATAGAGCCTCGAATTTTATTTGACCAAGTTTTGGAGAATCTGCTTTCTAATTCACTTGCAGTGTAGATGTATAATTCTCTGATTTTCGTTACAGGCTCATGAAGGTCTAGATAGATCGCAAAAACTATTGAAACAATCAAAAAAAAGGGATTATTACAAACTATTAGGCATAAAAAGGTAAGAATTCACTATCTTCTATATTTGTTTACACACTTACTGTCATACAGAAATGCCATTTGTGGAGAATTCGCTTAAATATATGTTCCATTATATATTGTATATTTAATGAGACATGTGCTTTCATGGAATGAATTTATCGACATGATTGAACTACCAGAATTCGTTAAACTTACTTCAGCTGGAACTCGAACCTGGGACCTTTCAGACAATAGGCCAATGACTTCTGCCAATCAAGCTACATGGGTTTTATCACGTGGTCATAAATGCTGCACGTTGATTGGCTAATACAAATTGTAAACGAACGAATCAGTGAATGAAATACTAAAGTTGTTATTCTTTTTCAGAAACGCATCGAAAAGAGAAATATTAAAAGCTTATAGAAAACTAGCTGTCAAATGGCATCCAGATCATTATAAAGGTGATGACAGGAAAAAGGCTGAGAAAATGTTTATAGACATCGCATCGGCAAAAGAAGTTTTAACGGATCCAGGTAACGAAGATTGTGTTTTCTATTTCTTCTGATACTAATCTTTCTCTTGGCAGTTTGAAAGAAGGTGTTGTCAATTTAAATGAAGAATGTTTTGTCAATTATAAGCAAGAAGGTTTTGTCAATTATAAGCAAGCAGGTTTTGTCAATTTAAAGCAAGAAGGTTTTGTCAATTATAAGCAAGGAGGTTTTGTCAATTATAAGCAAGAAGGTTTTGTCAATTATAAGCAAGAAGGTTTTGTCAATTATAAGCAAGAAGGTTTTGTCAATTATAACCAAGAAGGATTTGTCAATTATAAACAAGAAAGTTTTGCCAATTGTAAACAAGAAGGTGTTGTCAACTATAAACAATAAAAGCGGAGAAGAAACGAAAACACTCAAGTACCATAAGAATAAAATTATACTGTCGTTTTCGGGATGTAAAAATCGGTATGGCTCAGCTAACTGCTTTTGTGGCAGTTTCAAGTTGATTTAAAAATACGTTGATGAAATCGTCTCCACATCGCCTCTACCTTCGTATCAGCTACTGTCTTTAACTAACCACATCTCAAGAAGCAAACCACCTTTACTGGCCGCCAGGCGTCAAACACCGCCAGGTGGCGTAGCGTGAATTTAACGACTGGGTATTCTGTTATGGAAGAGGAGCAAAAGCAGGAGTCTGGGGTTTAATTTTTGAGACCACGCCCTTTAAAGCGTCTGCAAACGCCTTTCTCAGAAAGTACTTGCTTGCTCACGTCCTTTTATTTGGATTTTCCCTTTTTTTATAAACCTAAAGAACTTTGTCTGAATGTTGAAGTCTGTTGCGACAGCCATTCTTGTTATTGTTGCAATTTTTATTTAAAAGACTAGTTTTAGAAAGCAAAGTTATCAAATAATAATAATATGTCAAAATTCAGTTGCTTGCGTAGTTACGGATAAGTAGAGAAAAACAAGAAAAAAATCAAGAAGATGAAAAATAAATGACGTTTTGGGTCTAAATCTTTCCTAAAGTATCTCAAGTTATCATAGTTTTACCCCTTTTTTCTAGAAAAGAGACAGAAATTTGACAATGGCGAGGATCCATTAGACCCTGAACAGCAGCAC
>WUAR02567579.1:0-12605 GCA_015164055.2 Chrysaora achlyos | reverse complement strand
ACTGACAGAGGCGTACTACGACACTGTTTAAAGGCTGTTCTGTTTGACTTTGGTTCATAAGAAATTTGTCGATCTGTATTATACGCTGAAATCACAGGCTGGCAAGAATACTAGCTGCACTATCAGTTTGAATGGTTCTTCTTTCGCACAAATTTCGCTTGTTTCTATTGACTGTCCAGCGACAGAATGCTTTAAGTTTTTCTGGTATATGAAAATCATCAATAGTTCCTGTAAACTGCCATTCTGGAATGTTCTTTATATCTTTTCTGAGAATAAGTGCAGTTTAAAGCAAAACCTTCATATCCCCTTCATCATCATCATTATCCAAATGATTTGTCAAAACAGAATCGACGGTTTCTTTTGAAGTTACAATGTTGCACCCATTTTTCCGGTACAAGCCACGAATTTCGGCATTCGGAATATTATCTCTGATCAACTCTTGGATGAACTTTTTATAGTTGCTAGACATTTCTTGAACTCCATTCTCTTTTAAAATATTGATGTATTTGTCATTCAAATCATTCATTGACAAAACCAAATTTTGGCTCAGTGAGAACTTGACGATGTTTATTATTTCGATGTTTGCAATCGCTCTACTTAAAGAGAATGTATGATCCTTTGTTATTGACTGTCTCAGTGACAGTCGCTCTTCTTTAATCAAACATGTTCGATGATACTTTGTATCATAGGCTTGTACATCTAATGGATCAGTGAAGTATTTTGCGATTACATTGAAGGATTCTTTATTCGATTTCTGCATTACTTCCATAACTCGTTTCCGAATTTTAGCAGTCTGGACTTCGTGAAGGTGAGAAATTTCTTCAGACTGGCAAAATATACATCTAGCTGAGTCATACAGTGTTGCAATTCTCTTGAGTAGCGTCTTTTTAGCACACTGGTCTTCAGAGTTACATGCAGAGGTAGATGGTCTCCCTTTCCGAATTGGAAGGCGATTTCCACTATCGGGAAGGTTTCTCTGAAAGCTTTTTTCAAGACGTGCAAGGTTTGCTGAATTTACAAGCTTCCTATAACAAGAGTGATGATAGCTCTTGCAATCATCTGCCTGTGTTTTTGACAATTCTACGACATTTGAGTCTCCAAACTTTGCCCTCTTTTGTGCATATTTAAGAATCTTAGCATCATTCTTTCCATCGGTGACATGTCTCAATTTGTCGCTTCTTTTACAGTTTAAACCACATATGAAACATTGGCCCTACTTGACATTGGTAGTCATCGCAATTTCATTTCCTATAAAAAAGTGCAAGTACTGTAAATTAACCCTTTATTTGGCAAATTATAAAAACTTTTAATATGACCTTGAATTTTCAAATATGAGAAACCTCGATGTTAATCATCAAAATTGAAAAGATTTTGTGAGGGGGCCGTGGTAATTTTTTATAATATTTTTCCCGAAACCTCCACTCCCCCTCAACCCTCCCCAACAGCCGCCCACCCACGTGACAGTATTTTTCCTGGTCTATTTATTGCCATAGAGCACTTTCCACAGAAAGAATGAGCTTTTACAAGTAAAGATGATTTTTCCATTCTACAGTATGTTTAGGCCCAAAACTCTTTCCCGAACAAAAATGACAAGATGGCGAGAGAAAAAGTGACATAGAACATAAATCAAATCTGAATGCGAAATAATCGGTGTTTGAAATAATAAATATGCAACCTACCATCAATACAGATACATCAGCTCACCAGCTTATCAGCATCAGCAATGTTAGTCAAACGTTAGGCCAAATCTTAAAAAAGCACATGCTTAGAACCGCAAAGAGTTATGGGGAAAAATTATTGCTCCTCCACAGCGCAAAGTAAAAATATTTCCATGAAAAAAGGAGCAGTTTTCTGATTTATTATTTTTCTGTTTATAAAATAGATCAAAATGAATGAATAAAAAACAAATTATCGACAAAAGGCTTTGATATAATGTATGAAAGGCCTGGTTGAACGCTTTTTACAGAATTTCGAAATCCACCATTTTGAAATTGCAAAATATGGTGGCGAAATCTTAAAAAAAATTGAAGACTTGTTGTTTCTGATTAAGAATGCTTTAAAGTCCCTAAAAATTGAAAAATTTCGCTTTTCACACTTAAATCCAACGGGACCCATTTTTCCGACAAATAGCACTTGACTATCTCAGGTGGTGCCACTTCAGTTCAACTTACTATGCCCCACAAGTTTTCTTTAATCAGGGCCATTTTGCACTGAACTTTCCAGGTGACATAGTTCGAGCCATCCAGAGGAACAAAGGCGACTTGGCTTTTCACAACCTTTTACGAACTTAAACTGACGCAGTGGAAGGATTCTGGGCTCATAACCTACCAGTTTTAACAGAGAAAGGATTCACTTATAAGTTTACATAACTTATCCGAATAGAAAAAACCAGAAATCCAAAACACGAGGAGGCTAACATGAAAACGAGGTTTCTTACATTACAGTGAGGTTACTTTAAAAACAACAATGTATTTCAACATATATAGATGTCTGTATGTAGAGCTAAAATAAGTATTAATGTCAACCACCAATCCATTATTAGTTTACAACAAAAGAAAACAATAATTGATAGAGAAACGATAGTACAGTTTAGCTGTAGTTTGTTTGGCTGAGGAAATCCATATCTGAGCTCTGTGACAATAGCATTTGAGCAATAGTAGTGAGCATGATAAAATGAAATGCAATTCTTAAATGAAATTAATTTTTTGTGACAGTTCAAGAAAACTCACTTAGATAAATCACTTAGAGGCTTGTCTTCGTCGTCGTTTCCTCTGTCTCTAATATCTTCGACCTCAAACTCTTCTTACTGCTCTACCGTACAGGCGCAAATTGGTACGGTAAAAACATTATCAGTAGGCCTATGAACCAAATTATCTGGGGAGCTTCGAGAATCACAGGAATTAGCCGAAGAAGGATAGAAGTCAGACATCCTTTAAGGATAAACAATTATGCATAAACTTGATTCAAAACTACCCGAATTGATGCTGCCACTACTAAATCTATCATATTAACTATGGACTGATCAGCCATCTTTGAAATTATAAACAACGCAAGCCCGCTGGACCCAATCGCAAACGATTTTTTTTCGAGAGTTGGTGAAATTTTTAGCGACAGCTGTGTGACGTCAAACCAAAGACCTTCCGAAAACGTTTTGAGAATTTGGGAAAATAGTCCAATTCAATTACCAACATAGAAATGATTATATTGAAAAATACAGTGCAAGAAATGAAAAAATACAGCGACATCGTTTTCTTCAGAAGTTCCGATTTCATCACAATATGCAACAAAAATGTTTGGGTTTAGGGTCCCTTTAATCTTTACTTCTAAATAACAGTCAACAAAAATAAATGTAATCAAAGAACTAATATTTTTGTATTTTGTTGAAATTTAACGAAGAAAACAAAGTTGTAGCAATTAGCCTCGAAACCTAACCCTTTGTATCTCGAAAATGCCCCTTTAAACACGTGATCAACACCTAAGTTCGGAATCTACACAAAAAACGGACCCAGAATAACTTGGCTTCATAAATTCTCCGCTTTGGTGGTGGTGCCCCCCCCCCCTCCACCCTTTGGTTTAAAGCGCCTCTGTATGAAATTACATTTTGGCTAAAGCCCAATCAAAACCTGTAAGTGAAAAAACAGTCAATTTCTTGATCGCTGACCCCCTTCTTCTTTTCTCCTAGGTAATGCAGTAATTTTTCGAATTGTCTGCACAATATCTGGCACGCACAGCATCAATTAAAAATGTCTAGAAAGAGTTGGATCACTCTCAATTTCTAACAATGCTTTTTATGACTAACTTTACTTGCCAGCTCACTATTATTTATGCCTTTTTGCAACATAATGTAAAATATGCCATCAGGGTTCGGCCTAATGTTCTCATCAGGCGTTGCTGCACAAATACGCCAAATGCTTGAACATTCTACTTCGCAGTCATTCTTTGTTCCAGGACAAGATTCAAATCAAAATTTTCATATTCCGCAGACAGACACGGAACAGAGTTGACGGATGGTTTAGAATGAAAACATTTTTGCTTTTATTCCAAATGTGATTGCAGTCCATATCGGTGAAGAACTTTCTTATAGCAACCATTTTTAACTAGTTAACCTGCAAAAAATATAAGAAAAACACTAATCTAAACTACCTCATTCTTTTTAGTCAACATATTAAACTTTCTGGCGATTGGTTGACTTTTTTTCAAATGAATGTTTTTATTTTCAGTAGGCCTAGAGTTTGTTTGAGTTAAAACCAGCTAGCCCGGCCACCGAGAAGAAGCGTAATGAAAATAAAATCTTTAGCAAGAAAACAGTTCTATAATCTCTGAAGGTTAAACTGAACTATAAGTCAACCAAATTCAATATAAAAACAAAAAAGGAACAATATGTCAACAATTTTCAAGTCATTCTGAAAAGTTTATCAAGATATAGATAGGGACATGTGGTTGCTTCTGAGAACATACTGTCCACAACGTTGCTTGTTTTATATCATCCAAATGCTCTTTCTCTGCTCATATCTCCTCATCAATACAAACAGAAACAGGTATTCGATGCCAGCGAAGCCTAGATTCTTCATCTTCTTCTGTGTATAGTTTGGCAATAGCCTCAATTGTCTGTGGACTTCGTTGGTTGTGGAGCACACCAAACCACAAATGACCCTCGCAAGGATTTGGTTGCATTGGTTTGCATTGTCCTCAAACGCTTCTGTGTTGTTCCACAACACTTTAAAACAGCTGGGCATTCTGAGGCCGCTAGAGCAATATCAAGCAATGTACACATCTATCGACCCACTGAATTCATGATGTCTTCATGTTCATAAAGTAAAGATGTCATAGAATCTTCATCGAGGCGAGCAGGGACCAATTCGTCAAGTTTATGACAATGTTGAATTTCCAAAGAAATGAGCCCTTTCTTTGAAATTTGAAATTTGAAATTTTGAGCACCATGAGATCTTTTTCCATAAAAATTTTGCTGAAGCTATCTCCAAGCCATTTGCATACCATTCTTTCAATCGTGTTATAAAATTACAATACAAAATTGATAACAGTTCTTTGGGAGCATAAGCAACTCTTCAGTGGATACCCTCTTTATGTGAGTTAACTGACAGAACTCTCCAAAATCAACTTCACCAATTGTTTCCAAAAACACCCGCTCTTCCAATAGCTAATCAAGTATCTCATTTCCTACCATGGTATGAGAAGGACCAAAGGGCTTTAACCTGTAATCTCAGATCAAAACAGCTGGAAAGGTTCTTTGCATTTTCTGGAACAGCATCGTCGAACTTTCTCTTAAATCCAGCGAAGTCAGTCCAATACCTCTGGTGTACATTGTATGAAAACAACTTGATTGCTTAATAATGTCTTCAAAAACTTTTAGCAGTCTGAAAAACCACTAAGGTCCAAGAAGGAACCAGATCCGTCCAAAGTGAAAATTCGAAGGTAGAAAGACAAATCGATTAATTTTCTGATCACATCCAACCATACAACACATTTAGGTATACAACTGTTAAATCACACACACACGGTGAGTTAACGCATGAGTTGTCAACAAACAAAAATGATAAAAGGATACCTTAGGTGCAAACTTACGAACAACCTTTAACTTGATGGTTGTATCAGCAGGACTGAGTCAGAAATAACACGAGTTTCATCAACACAGCTTAGCTTAACAAAACAGCAGCGACGATATACGTACCAAATTGACAGGGCATTTTTAACGATTTTTGAATGGTGGGGCATTTTTCAAAGGCCAGAAGTTGAACGATGGTTACAGACAGGTGTTTCAGATTGTGATTTGCTTTCACTTTGATGCGCTAAAAAAATCCTTGTATTGTTGCAATGGCTAGATGGGTTGATTCACTCATGTAACTTCAGGACATATATTTAGATAAAATGTGATATTGCCAAGAGAAGCAAGCAATTAAGCTGCGGACGAGAAATCTTTGTGCAATTAACTACACTTAGCAAAATTTTCTTGACATTACGATGACGCGGCTTCGATACCAAATTGTTCAAGGATAGAGTTTTACGCTTCAAGACTTGACACTTACTATAACGATGTCTCTTTAAAATGTTCTTACAGATTGTTTATAAACCAAACTGGAACAAATTCCTGTCTGCAAGAATTCGTTTTGGATTCTGCTCGTTCTTTTGAAAGGGACCCAATGAGACCTAAGCATTTTGGGTAAAAGTAGCATTCTGTTCGTCAGTGGTGGGGCGAGATGTAGGGCCTGGTGGGGCGATTTCCCTACCACTAAGTATGTAAAAAAATGCTCTTCAAAACGAATTTGTTCATCATGAGAAGCATGTCATGGAATGGTTCAAACTGTACGTTCAGCGTGTTCAAAAATGTATTTCGGCGCCTTTTTAATTACATTAACTCTATTGAAAATGACCAATGAAAAACTGTTAATTGACGTAGATATTTAAAATACAACCATCTAGCATTATATTCTTTAAATTGCGTTTTGTAGCGGCGGCCTGGGTTTAGTAGTATTTGCATATATATTATTCCGTCATCGATGATCAAATATTTTTTATCATTGATAGAGAAAAAGAATTATTTTTATAATTGTTTTAGATATTGTAATAATGTTGATATTTTAATTTTTTAGCATTTATCCAAGCAAACCAGACTATTAAAAATTTATTCTGATTGATCAATTATACACTAGAAGTCATTTTGATGCATCTACTGTATATATCACCATAATATATTGCAGAATTAACATGCAATATGTTTAATACTTAGTTCCACGTAGGCCTATAAAATTCTCAGCAATAACAATAAAATGAATAATTAATTAATTAAAAAAGGAACATTGTTTAAAACTCAGACGAAATTTGTGTGCAGCAAGAGTTATTTTGTTATTTTTATACTTTATCTTATGCTCTCTATGGGTACTTTTAATCTAGCTCAAAGCTTAAGACCTTCTAATACTTACTTAATGTTTGTTTGTTAAACTGCTTTATGAAATTCCATGCAATGGTTTCGCCGGACGGAGACAAACAAGATGACAATTCACCAATAACATTTTGTAATTTGACTTTTATGTCATGATTTCATAATCATTGTTAAAGTGGTGTCAAGATTTCTGAACATTTCAAAATTGGTTGTTGCTCTATTCCATCTCAGAGAAAAGACACGAAGTCCTATCTCCTTATTTTTGCCAGATGTGTTGCATTTTGGCCGAACGCTTATCTGGCAGAAAAAAAGCAAGGGGACATCTCAAGTGGCCCCATGATTAGATTTTGGATATATTTGGTTTGTCTCCTATATTCCATTGTAACAAGTATCAAGCCACTGTTCCTTTTTTCAGGAGATTGAATTACATAGCCAAGGACTGCAATGTTGCTAACATTATTTGGGGAAAAAACGAAAGAGTGAAAAAGCAAAGAAATTGCTAAGATAACGGGGTGTTTTTCTGTAGAAATTTATTTACTATTCATTAATTTTTTTACTCTAGAGTTTTGAACCAAGAGCTCAAAATTACTCCCAATTATGAGCAGAGAAATATAAGTATGTTTACAATGCATTTGTATTATTGTTCCAGGCACCTCTTCTTTGTTCTAGCATCTGTTGGGCTAAAACTCTGTCTTGGGTGGGCTACAAAGATTAGCTGCTATCCCAACAATTTTTACCATAGAAGAATCTCATCTGCCATTGTTACATATCTCCTTTTAAATTGCACGATATAACTGGCATCGACAAATTTGATTGGGCCCTCTAATCACTAAAACAGGAAATATTGCAACCCTAGCGATATTAGTTGTCTGAAATCGCTTTTAAGGCATCACTCGAAATTTCTCTCCACCTAGATTGCTAATGTAATCTCTAAAGTAGATAAGCAGTAATTGATTGAAGAAGAACGTTCAATGGATGTTATCCTAGCTAATAATTTGTAACAAGTGTTGTGAAACAAGCTTCCTCCTGCGATTATGATAATTCAACAATGATGACTATGCAGCCAAATGTGCATAATGCTCACGTGTGTATCGCTTCAGGCTGATGCAATCGTAACTTTTTGGTGGTGCAATCGTTGCACCATCATGATGCAATGAATGGACATGCTGTATTTATATGTGTTTTGTAATTATTTAGTTAGTCTTGTCGTTAGTATCTGTCGAACTTGTCGTGATGTAATTTTATTGGAAGACGCTATATGAAGAATAATTGGAAGACGTTTTATTAAGCCGATGGACGAAGCCGTATCTTAAGTTTATATTTTAGTCGAATAATATTTGTTGTACTATATTTAAGAAGCCCGTTGTTGTGTCTGTGCTGTTCCTCTATCGCTGTCTTCAACTCACGCAACTGTAGAGAAACAGCAATCTCTACAAAAGCTTACAAAAATTGGATTTATTTCATGTTTTCAAACCCTAATAAGTTGTAGAGTCAAGCTCAGTTGGAAGAAACCTTTATTTTTATGAGTTAATTATTTATTGATTGAGAGTATGAAATAGTTGAGAACGAAATCGAATGATCTACATCAAAAATTTATCAAGCAATGGCTAATCAGAATCAGATTTAATCAACATGAAAGAGGGATACATGTGGCTGGCTGTCTTAAAAATTTTGGTTAAATAAATAATAAGTTTCTTCAGTAGGCTTTAATGCTTCCTTCTCTAGCTAAAAGTTTTTCTAACCTTTAGTCATAGCCGAGATACTTTCCTTTATTCCTCTTTTTGATTTTTTTAATTAAAAATAGGCCAAGTTGAAATATTATTCAAATTTTTCAATTTCCATTTCCATTTTCGACAAAATTTAAGCTATTAATTTAAAGACAACATATCTACGGCAGCTAATTATATACAAAATTTAAATAATAAACTTTGTATACTACTCTCTAGGGGTCAAATAACAAGTGTGTAGCTTGGGACATCTTAGAAAGAACTCACATGAGCTCTTGAGCTAGGCACAAACATGGCTACGATACTTGCAACATTATTCCCTGCTGTGCTATAGATATCTGCTCCTTAATGGCAGCTATATCTCTTACAACCTCAACAGTATCTCTGGCTTTAAAAGAGGTATGTCATTGTTGGGAATTAACGAAGTTTGATGTTTTATTCCAAGTCAAAAAGAAATCTGATGATAATTCAAAATAATCAGCAACAAAAAGTCAGTTGACTTTTGAAAAGGAGTTAGACATCTACTATCACTCTGCAGTCTCATATTTGTTTAGTCTGGAAATTTTGTCCTAGAAATTGACATTTCGAAAAAGTGAACCTCTGTTGGATACCACAATCTTATTTAAACAACAGACGATACACACAATGATTCGGATGATGATCATGCCTGACAAGACATATGTACATCCATATCTTTGATTCTCCAATCATAATAAAATATGATTAAAATCATAGGATCTGTGAGTGATATTATTTAGAAATTTTGTTACGTCAAATTTAGAAATGAAATATAATATATAGTTTAAATTGTTCAGACTGACTGTTACTGATCTATATTTTTCAGTAAACCACAAATATTTCAGCTTCAATTGCTAGTCGTATATCCCCTGTTGTATTCTTGCATCCAATATCTCTACTCTCCATGTCTCTCGAATATAGACTTTTAGTTTTTTGACGATTTCTTGCTTTATATCAGGATTTCGTTCAACAAGGGAGCACATTTCTGTATATCCTTTGGGATCAAGTTCACAAAGTATATCAGAAAACGCTTGAAAAATATGCGATCGCTGATCCTTTTTCAAATGCGTCAGTATAGTTGCAACGTCCTTTTGGGTAGATTTGCAAGTAATAGCAGCTATTGTTCCTCCAAACAGTCCACCTAGAACAAGTCCAAACGGTCCACCACATATACCTCCTACAGTCGCAGACGTTCCTGTGAGAATTCCACCTTTTGCATCATGGTGAACAACAACCCGGATGTCTTTTTCACTTGCCAGCAAACTTAGAAAAGAAACAAGGTCTTCCGGCGTTACACTCATGTTTTAATTGATGAAGCGAATGCTATCTTCTTTGAAATACTTGAAAATCTTTTAAATTCAACCGTGGAAAAATGGAGCTTACATTTCAAAATTCATGTTTTGTGTTAAAAAATCTTCAAAAAAGATATCTGCAGTTTAAATTCGACTTGATGTTGAATTACAATCCGGTTCACGCAAAGCTGGTAAATTATGGATAATATCAACATGTAACGCATGCGGTCTTGGACAAATCATGTATAATGTCAACCTGCAACACATGTGGTCTTGTCAATGTGTTTTCAAACTCTCGCATTCTCCTATAAAGGAAAACGTTGCCTTGGCTACATTGTTTTGTGATTTGCACTACTGCTGTATGGGGATATCTTTTAACAAATAATATGCTTTTGTCTTGATTAGATGCTCTATTTGAAATATAACAAGATATTTAAGAACACTTTAAACTTAGCGCAAAAGTCGTCTGCTACACCATGAAATATCGAAGGACTTCTTTCCAAATAGAAATTCTGTTCCTATCCTATTATGATGGCAAAACATTTTAGCAATGTTTTATTGAGTATAAAACTATTCATTCTCTTTTAATCTTGAATCGGCTACTACCTAGTTATGAGGTAACAATTAACATATTTTCAAAGGGGAACGATTCCTCAAAAATGCGAAGTTTTAACAAACATTTTCAGTTGTTGTTTCAGGTTATTTGCATAATTGAACCTGTTATAGAAACTAATTTCAAACTTGCTAAGTCATAATTCAAATGTTTTTAAATAAAAGGAATAAAAATCTAAGGGAACATAAGATATTTTGAAACAAAATATAAATATCGTTCTGAAATCTAATAAAATTAAGGCCTTAAAATGTGGCTCAAAATCAGGTCATTGCTTAGTCATTTAAAGAAGACATCATTAGAAAGCACTCTTTTAAGTATATCTAAAATTTTATATCACTTTCTTCGTCTGGGCTGTTTGTGCTCTTTCTTTGAGAATTTTCCAAAACTGCAGAAACAACAGAGATTACTGCTCCATGGACACAAATCAAATAAAGGAGATAAATCATGTGATCAGTTACTAGGATATTTATAGGGAAATTCAAGCAAAAAATTTTAGGAATAGACCTACACCAATCCTCAGTTTCCAAATTACAATACTTAAATGCTTAAGTTTACAATTATTCATAATCTGTGCCGTGGAAAGTATGGCCTTAGAAGTATCTTTTCTAAAGGATTAATATTTGACGTTATTTTTAGCCAACTACGGCAAAATGCATTTCATCAACTGACTGCATCTTACAAAAAAGCATTTAGATTTCAACTTCGGCCCTAATTACACAAGGAGGGCTGACCCTGCCAAGATGGCTGGCCTTGGTAACCGAGACAGATTTTTGTTTGCGATTAATGTCCCAAC
This sequence comes from Chrysaora achlyos, assembly GCA_015164055.2. Lineage (NCBI taxonomy): Eukaryota > Metazoa > Cnidaria > Scyphozoa > Semaeostomeae > Pelagiidae > Chrysaora > Chrysaora achlyos. The sequence continues at coordinate 1,264 of WUAR02567579.1, read as the reverse complement.
ACTCATCCATGCGCAGAAAGTTGCGCATTAATTTGTTTACGGGAATGTGTTAATATTCTGCGGTGTAGAGAAAGACGGTGGCAACAAACAGGAACAGGGCACACAGGGAAAACACCGCATTTCCAGCATTGTTAACAAGGCCAGCACTTTTACCAGTAGGCGAGATCTCAGCTACCAGGGTTGGCCCTTTTTGCATGTGATCGCGATCTCAAATATTTATATGTTTCTTATTAATACCGAGATTTCGGTAAAATCACCCATCTGGGATAGGAGAGCTGGCCCTTCTCATGTAATCAAGCACATAGCTAATAAAAATAGTCCTGGCCTCTTTATCCAGATTGTTGGTATTTCTTGGAGGGTAAAAAAGAAAGATGCAGGCCTTGTCTTCGAAAAGATTTACATGTGTGTCATAGCTTGCCACTAATTTAGGCAGTAGAGCTTAACTGATAACATACTAATACTATAGGTACATAAAAGGCTCCTCTTTGAAAAAATATAAAAGAAATCAAATCTTTCAGGTAAAGCATGTCTCAGCTTGCATGCAGAATTTAAAAAAAGAGTTTACAAATAATATTGTGTTCCCTTTTCACTGAATTCCCACATCTTAGTAAATCTAAAATAAACCACTTTCTGATATATGTATAACAACAATCTATTACAGTTGTGAAAATGAATGAACCTCGAGCCATTTGCTATTAACATATTGATATAACATAGCAAATAATATTTTAGAACGACTTAAGATATTGTCTGTTGTTTAAAATGTTAGCCACAAGAAAAAGATACATCCGAGACTCTCTTGTTTGATATTTAAAAAAAATAAATAACTTATTTATTATTGAAATCAAATTTCTCACAGTAGCAATTTAGGAACTGAGAATTTGTGCTCTCTAAATAAATCATCGATCGTCCTTCGTATGCTTCCAACAATTTCTAGATTTAACGTGCAGAGAACACGAAGCCAGGAAAAGACGTTGATGTGTGGACTTTCTAACTGAATAACTAAGGTTACATACTTGCTTAGATAACGAAAAGAAAAGCTATAATTAGTAAATGCAAAAAAATGTTGACAAATGAAAGGAAAAGGCTAGGCTGATGCGTGGAGAAAGAACACTGACGAATGGAATAACCTGACGTAGTGTACGCAGTGTGATTGCAGCGAATGACATTGGGTATGAAGCGAAGAAAAAAACGTTTGAATGAATGGAATGAGGAAATTAGCTTGAGAGAGAGAAAAAGGCCTAAATTTACAATATTTAATTCA
>WUAR02567468.1:0-12617 GCA_015164055.2 Chrysaora achlyos | reverse complement strand
AAAGAGTTTTAACTTCTGTTTGATTTAGTGCAATGGTTCGATCTGTGGTCACAAATTCGCTTGTTACAAAGTCAGCAGGCGTCTCTTCATAATACTTAAGCAGCTTCCGGTCGACCGTAAGCATCAGTCCTTCAGATGGACTTGGGTTCTTATACCTGAGCAAAAGAACTTCGTTGACACAGCCCCAGATATGGAGAAATGCAATATCTGTGGGGTGCTGTCTATACGTCTTCTTTTGGAAGACGGTTGGTGTCGCGTCTAAATACCCGTATGCACGTATGAGTAGTTCTCTTATCGCGTCTATCCGATTGAGTACTATATACTCCGAATGTAGACTGCTATAAAACTTTGCCAGGCGTTGACGATGCTTTATCTCGCCGAGTAGACAAATGATTTCCCAAAGAAAAGCGAATCGATCTCTTCGTGTCACAGCCCTTCGAATTAATTCCAGAAGTTCCGCGACATGCAGCCGGCTGTAGGCATCACTTGCACCAAGGTCCGGACCTTCCTTCGTCCAATAGCCCTCTATTCCTAGAGCAGCCAACCGATGTTGCACCCACACTTTGCGTGAAGCGGTAAACGTAATCACAGGAGTGGTCGGGTCTTGCTCTTTGATGGACTTGACTAGATTGAGCCCTGACGGACTGTATCCCTCCTGTAATTCTGTCCCACGTCGCTTCCGATCCTTCTCGGTCAGTCTCAGGTCGCATAATACAAGATCCCATCGCTGCGAACGAGCCAGCTTCTCTGCCTTTTTGAAGTTGAATGGGCCTTTTGCTAGATCAATGTTCACATGCGCTGTACTCTGCGAACCATTAAGCTGAAATAGTGCCCTAACAGCTTGTCCCCACCCGGCTTCGATCTCGTCGTCGATAAGGAGTATCTGAAGCGGCCGACCTGACCCCGAACGCAACTGTAAAAACTTTGTCCAGCTTTGGAGAATAGCTTGGCCTTCATCTTCTTCCTCTTCAACACGTTGGTTAACACCTGAACGCAGTTTTGCAAGCGCAAGCAAGTACGCATAGTGTTCGAGATGCTTTAGGTGTTTTTCCTGCTCCTCAACCCAAGTAGGCACAGCCTCAGGATCTGGCTTGAGACCGTTAAATCCTCGCCACAGCCGCACAGGTCCCCATTCATTGGCAAGATCATGCGCCCCTCGCAGGCCAGTTGGTCGAATTGGCAGAGATTCAAGGATTTCTAGAAGCTCTGAATCCTCCAGCGCCTTTACTGGTGTCCCACTTAGACTGGGATACGCATTTACGAGACTGGTTCCTTCCGTAAATAATAGGGCGGCCAGCTGGACGCGAATGCTCCTTCCTTCGAGTGGGGCGTCGAGGCGTACGTACACCGGCCATCGACTGAACGGCTCGTCGATTGTCAAACGCAATCGCATCAGTAGCTCAAGCCCGTCCCCTGGAGCGTAATAGGATTCTCTAAGCGCGATTGGCGCTATCGACTCTTGTCCGGCCAACTGTTGTAATGTTGCGGAATAATCAACATCGTTCTCATGAGCAAGGACTTTGAATCTTCGTCGAGATGAATCTGGAGTATCCGTTGTGAATGAAATATAACCGGGTGGAATTTCACTCCCACCCTTTGCGGGAAAACTTGCAGGACTACCCATGAAAACATCAGGGTCTAATACTCCCTCTTCTGCATACTTCTGCAAAAAACTGTCGAAACGATCCTCATATAGTGCACGCGATATTGTGTACACATTGTCGAAGACTACAGGCGATGTTCTCTCGCCTGTGAAAACAAACAGCGGCTCAAATCGCTTTGAAGCCCACCGGCGCACCCAATCAGGCCGCTTGTGAACAAATGCTGTAGCGTACACGGCTGGGTTGGGAAGGTTTTCTGGATCGAGTTCCTTCCTGAATTCAATCATTGCATCATAAGGACCGGCACTTGGGTATCGCTCCTTATCATCGACAATAAGTATGCGTTTGGTGCTCATAGTTGATCGGGAAAGCTGATGATGTGCGTGACTCCATTGACGGACGGGATTGGCTCAACCGAATTGGTCATCACATCAAATTGTTGAGACGTACCATTACTGAAGGGAGCAACAATCTTCCAGGATGCATAACCTCGAAGGAGACTGACTGCCCGTCCGCATTCTCCTTTCAAAACGCCGGAGGCCAACTCGGGCACGCATTTCATCACGCTGTTATCGTCGAAGATTCGAATCTCAACAGCGTTTTTTCCTATTGATTCAGGCACGACTACATGAATGATGGGTGATTCTGTATGCTGCATCATCACAGTTAGAATTATCTTAATCGCGTTGATTACATCTGGAGTGTATGTACGTAAAACAAGGTTAGCATCGAATTCGATTTTCTTCTCGTGACGGCGACTCAGATTGTCTGCTAGCTCTTCTAGATGAGACCTGAAGCCTAATTCCGGTTCCAGATCAAAGCGTGTAAGCTTCTTATAGGGTATCAATAACCGATCTCTTAATTCATCATCTTGCCAAGGGAAACCATCCTTGTTTGCCGCAAGCCAGGTGCGACAATCCTGCAATACTTCTTCGGTTCGATCCCTAAGCCGATTCGGCAGCTTATAACGGCTTAGGGCTTCTTCACAAGCACCGACCAACTCCGCTCCATTTGAATGTTCTGGTGCGATAGGCTCATGAAGCAAACCGCGAAAGGTTTGATCGTTGTCAAATTCTCGGAAGAACTGAGCGGTCTCCTCAGGTGTTGTCAACTCGCTGTTTGCTACCTTTCGAGCCTCTTGTTTTAAACGTTTGAAATCAAATGGCTTGCGCAGTAGGAATTGATACTCAATAGTTCGTTTCCCAAGCTGTCCAAGTCTTTCACGGTATTCTGCCTCGGTTAAGTCTTCAAGCTCTTTATACATCGCATATGGATTCTTTACATCTGATGCTCTGATCGGAGGAGGCTCAGCTTTGTGAGTTCGGTCGTACAATTCGCGTCCGCGTTCCAGCCGCGCTTCGCGTTCCACTAGCACATTGAACTGATGTAAAAGGCGCTGGTAGATTGGACAATCTTCACCACGTATCAAACCAAAATATGCAATCCGGCCTCGTACTACCTGCTGTAGCATGGAGACGTCTTGTGCGTGCGGAATGCGAGACGTTGGTCTGATTAGAAGATGACCATGCTGCTGTTTCCTCTGAAGCTCTTCGAAATCCTCACGGTCAAGATTGCGATCACGATAACTCACCCATGCATCAGAATCGTTAAAAAGGCGGCCACGATCTACTTGGCTCTGCCACCCGTGGCGTGCTACATTATGAAGCAAAGCTCGGAGGCTGCGACGATAAGTGTGGGGAAGATTGGGCTTTTCATTGACTACTAGCCCTGTGACAAGCTGACGGCGATAACTAGGCATAAGTCGCCGTTTCTCAGGATTGACACTAAATCCTTCTTCAGAAATGATACGGTCAATGAACGCTTGATCCTCTTCAGAGAGGTTATCTTTGTTGGTAGAGAATGCGAGATCGTCCGCGTATCTCGAATATTGATATCCATGCTGACGAGCCCATTTGAAAAGACGGCTGTCGAGCTTTCTGCAAAGGAGGTTTGCTATGATCGGGCTTGATGGGGCTCCCTGGGGGAGCACTCCCTCAAATGTAGCAAGGTTAGCAAGAACTTGAGCAGCGTGTACTGGGAGTTTGAAGGGATAGGCCTGAAACATCCCAAAAACACGCTTCCAAGTTATTGACGGAAAGAAATCTTCAAGATCAACAACGTAGACAAGACGCTTACGCGCGTGATGTTGTGCATGAGTAAGAGGATTCTGGTTTCGTTCGAACCCGACAGCACATCGGTGGCGTGGAAAGAGATGGGTAAGCACCTGGAGAAGCCCCCGTTGTACCCATTTCATTGTCTTCGAGGGTACAGTCAACTGACGTGATCCGCCCCGTTTCTTGGGAATATCGAAACTTCGATAGTGCCTGCGACGATTGGCAGATCCTGTAAGATGCAGAATTAAACCTTTGGGAATCGGGTTATCTGGTTGAGTAGAAAGCAAGTGGGCCACAGCCTCGTGGACTTCGAACCGTTTAGATTTTCGAAGTTTCTCCCAAAGGTCATTAAAATGGGCCGTCTTTTTATCGTCCCAGTCAGGGAGCCTCATAGATCGACTTTCAGATCATTAGTAATCAGCCAAAGGGGCCGCCCAACAGCGTACTTGCAATACCACAGATACTGTGGAGTGTAATCACTCGTCACGAACACGTATCGCTCCCGAGGATGTAGCTAGCGTTAGCGAAGCTCCCGGCTGTTCTCACCGGGATGTTCTATGCTGCAAGGGCGGCCCCAAGTGGCCATTTCACGAGAATACCGGTGCCAATGGTATACCAGTATCAATTCCAGGACTTCTTACGACGTAATATGTCAAAAAATGGGACTTAAAGATATGTATAATACATCTTGATGAATTTATTTTCTCAGTCAACGCATTATTTTTCGTTTTGTGACTGTATCTACCTTGACGAGGTATAAATGAGTGAATCTGTCTTGATATCGTGGATCGCACGCAACAATGACCCATTCGAACGCGAGCGCGATGGTAGTTACCGACTGGACAAAGATAGAAACCGCATCCCTGGGCCGACTCTCAACCTTCTCTTTAGTGAATCGTCTCCGTACAAAGGACGGATCACCGAAGTGGTACTATTTGCGCGTATCCCTCCAGGTGTTAAAAAGAAAGACCGTGACCACGAACGGCATATTTTGGAGGAAACATCCAGGGAGATACGCAGCCGTGCCGAACACATCCAGGTCGAAAAGAAATACTGGCCAGGAACGTCGCCAATTGATCACCGAGAGATTTTCGCTTTTCTAAAGGCTCGTATTCCGGAAATCCGGAGGCAATACCCAGATCGGGAACTGTTAATTAACGTAAGCCCTGGTACACCGGCAATGCACACGATCTGGGTGCTCATGGCTGAAACAGGATACATCGAGCCGCCCTTTTCCGTTGTTCAGACCATCCCGGCATCTTTCCGGCAGCCAGATGAGCCGGCTGTGATCCCTGTTGATGTCGGAATTGACACCTTTTACAAAGCCTATCGTGTTTCAAAGCCGCTTAGGAGTGCGGCACAGGAAGAATCGGTTTTCTGGGATCCGACCCGGTTCAAGTCCAATGCCCTTCGTCAGGTGTTTACGGAAGCTCGACGCTTCGCTGGCCTCAATATTCCTGTGCTGATCCTGGGAGAACGGGGCACCGGAAAGACTACCCTGGCCTCGTGGATTCGCACGCACAGCCCCTTCCGGCGCCAGGAGCAGGACGCCTCGTGGCCGTCGGTTCCTTGCGGGCAGTACACGTCAGAAACGATGCGCGCCGAGCTATTCGGATACAAGAAAGGCGCATTCACAGGGGCAACGCAGGATTATGACGGACTCCTTGCGGCAGCGAACGGTGACACGCTTTTCCTGGATGAAATCGGCGACATCAGCTCAGACTTGCAGCGTTTGTTGATTCGTGCTGTTGAAGAAGGGTCCTACACGCCGATGGGATCGACTGAACTGATGACAAGCGACTTTCGACTCATTGCGGCGACCAACAAACCGTGGGAGGTATTGGAAACACACCTTGACGCCGACTTCCTGGATCGCATCAGCGTCCTGGTATTGCAAATGCCGGCGCTACGTGAGATCCCGGAGGACATGGATTGGATCTGGGTGAGCGTCTTCGAGCAGGCTGTTGGGCGCGCTGGCATCGATTACAGGGAGGTGAATATCGACGCTGATCTCCACACGACGATCACGGATCAGCTACGCATGCATGCGCTTCCTGGCAACTTGCGGGACGTATTTCGTGTGGCTTATCGCCTCATCGCTGCTCTGTGGGACCCGCTGGAGCCGGTGGACGCAGAAAGCGCGGTCCGCTATGCTGTTGAGACAGGGCTTCGCGCAGCGCAGACATCAGGTGCAGATCACACGCGCCAGATCGTGAAAGCCTTCCTGCAAAATGCGCCGCTGGACGATCTCGTGGATGACCACGAAATTATTCGCGCAAAGGAGATGGAGGTCACGCTGAGGCAGTACCTGGGCCGGGAATTGCGCAATCTGGCCAAGAGGCGTGGTGTGAAGCCGGAAACACTCTGTGATGTAGGGAATCGGACGCTGCTAAATTGGGAGAAGGGAGAATAGTAGACTATTCCTCCTCAAACCCGTAGTTGCCAAATTTCAATGTGCGAGCGTTCTCGTTGACAATCCGTATCACATCGTCCGGGACACCATCCGGAAGCTCAGCCTGAATCTCCAGCGTGATCGTCACCTTGGCATCCTTCAAGCCCGTCAGATGCTGAACTACTTCTTCGCCGATCTGTCCGGCATCCCTTCCCAGGCGGAGCGCATCAAGCTGCACCGTACCATGGAAGCGACGTAGCTTCGCAACGGCAGTACCACCGTCCGTATCGTCGTCACCGCCGTTTATGATGGTGCCTCCATCACCGGAAGTTCCGTCACCGCTAGTCCCTGGTCCACCAGGCTGCCTGTCGGCCTCCAGCTGGTGCTGTGCAGCCTCAGGACGAACGAGCACGCTGTGGGGGTTGATGAGTACCCCCGTGGCTTCGCCGGCCTTCAAGCCCCGATAGCGTTGCTGCTCGTCGTCCCAGGCATCGGCATAGGCGAAGTTCTCGGTCCAGCCTACATCTTGCACGCCGGACTGGACCGCCTCGGCCAGCACGCTGCTGTTGGCCAGCCGGGGCAGGTACAGGTACTGGGCAAAATCCTGCCAGACCTGCTGTAAGGAGATATGATTGCCGCCGCGCCAGAGGTTGTGTTTGTCGAGTTCCATGCGAAGCAACACGCCACCATACTTTACGATCAACGCGGCATCGTTTTGCAGCTTCTTGGCCGCTCGCTCGGGGAGGGCATCCTGTCCTTGCAGGCGGCTCTCCGACCAGTTGATCTGGGGGCTGCGTGGGTTTTCCTGGTGCGGTGTAAGCAGCCAGATGAAAGTCTCTCGCAGCCGCTGGTCCACCGTACTAGCGGCTGATTCCTTCTTGGTGCGAGCCTGCCCACGCGAGAAGGCATCGAGGTCGAGTTGCTCGTCGTCGACCTCCTTCACAATGGCCGACCAGGCCAGGTACTGGCAGACGGCGTCTTCCAACTCTGACAGGCGTGACGCATCTGCGGCCAGGAAGACGAGCATGTTACGGTAGAGCCGGGGGGCCTCGCCTCGCCTTTCCAGCATCTCGGAGGCGAACTGAAGCGCCGGGCTGTTCGTAGCCTTAGCGACGTGGGGATGCTCTGGGCCAACGATGACGAGGCGTGCATTGGCTTCGTCCACCACGTTGCCGGTTGTCTTGGGCGCTTCATGCACGGCGTCGAAGGCATCCCGCTTGCGGGCGTCGACCCGCAGCCGGGCGATGATCGCATCGTGAATCAGGTGGGTCTGCTCCTTGAGCTGGAGCGCGCGGTCGGCCGCCAGGCGGTTAACGCTCGGTTGCGTGTTATACCAGTACTGGTTACGGTCCACGTACAAGTGCGTGGCCTTGTCCGAGAGCCGGCGCAGCGCATCGCCGAAGGTGGCCACCGTCTCGCCCGGCTGGGCCGAGCCGAGTCGAATCCGGTCGTCGCTGATGCCCGGCTGGTTCGTGCCGGCCTTAGGGACGGAGCCGATGAAGATGGTTCGGGCCACGCGCCGGCACGCCGAGTAGCGTCCCAGGTTAGGGTTGGCGTCGTCCAGACGGAACGGGAGCGAGACGGGACCGTCGATGTCTTGTTCGATGATGGGCACCCAGTTGTCCGGCAGGTAGCGCGCCAGCTCGGCCTGTACCTGGGTGGCCTGGATGGGCACCATGGACGGCAGGATCAGCAGGCCGTCGTCGTTCTGCGCCCACAACTCGTGGATGACCTTGGCCATCAAGCGCAACACGCCGCGCGTTCGCTGAAAACGTTCCAGACTCGACCAATCCTGGTAGAGACGGTCGAAGAGTTCGGGATGGATCGGGTAGGCGGTCTGCATCCGGCGCTCGTACTCCTTTTCCCGGCACTCGGATGGGAATTCGCCGGCCTGTTCCTGGTACATTCGGGAGAAGGTCTTGATGGCCTGGTCACGGGCCGGATAGCGTTCTTCCGGGATGGGCTGGAACAGGCGACGACGAACGATCTCGAAGCTCTCCTCGGCGCTGGCTGGGCGCCACTCCTTGGCGACACGCTCGATGACGTTTTTGAGCCGGATGAGGGCGTCTTTGCCTCTCTGACCGCCTACTTCAATGTCAGAGGCCGGGACGCTGATGACGATCAACGCATTTGGGACCGCTTTGACGGCTTCGACGAGGGCCTGGGCGAAGGTGAACTGGGTGTCGAAAGAGCCGCCGGGAAGGTCCGGTTCGTCATGCAGTTGCCGGGCGTAGGCGACCCACTCGTCGATCATCACGAGGCAGGGGCTATACTTCCTCAGCAAGTCCGTGATGACGTCGCCGGGATTGGTGCCCAGTTCGTCATCCTCGCGCAGCATGTCGTAGCCGTCGCGCCCACCGAGTTGCCAGGCCATCTCGCCCCAGAGCGTCCGCACTTCGGTACCGTCTTCTTTGACCAGAGGCTTGCCTGGCGAAATGCGGTTACCGACGAGAATGGCGCGGCGTACCTTTGCCGGCGGATTCAACCCCGCTTCATCAAGTACCGGCTCCAAGCCCGGCAGCTGGTTTGCGTCGATGTCAGAGAACAAGTGGTGGAGCGCCAACATGGAGTGGGTCTTGCCGCCACCGAAGTTGGTCTGGAGTTGAATGACAGGATCTTCGGCTTGTCCGTTGAGCCGTTTGAGGGCTCCGATGAGCAGGTCGCGGATACCATCCGTGATATAGGTCCGGCGGTAGAATTCGACGGGATTGCGATATTCCAAGCTGCCCTCGCCTTTGTAGACCTGCCAGAGGTCGGCAGCAAACTCGGCCTGCTGGTAGGTGCCGGACTGCACATCCGGATGCGGCTCAACGACGTTGCGCCAGGGGCTGACGCCGCTAGTAGGCGTGCCGGCTACAGCCGCACTCCGGGCCTGCCGGCGTTCCTCGCTGCGGCGTTGCTCTTCGTACCGAACGCGCAGCACCTCCTCCTTGGCCTTTTGCAGCTCGGAGGCTTCTTCATCCGCTGAGACCGCCGTCAGCAGACGATACATCGTGTCGAGGGCCCGGTGTGTGTCGTCGTACGAAAACGTTTTGTGATGGGCCCACTCGTTGCGTGCCGTCATGAGTTCGCTAACATAACTGCGTTCGGCGTGCCCGAGGATCTTTCTGAAGACGGTGTTCCAGCAATCCCACATGGCTTTGAGTAGCTTCTGTGGGTCTTTCCAGTTGGGGTTGGCCTGATCTGATGGGTGGAAGTTGGCCGATGCTATAGTCGACCAAGTAGCGCCGAACTCTTTCTTCATTTCGCGCTCGAAGAAGGGATAGACCCCCTTCGCCAGGATGATGAACCCTCGGTCGATACGTTCGCGATTCGTAGTAGCCATTTCTTCGGAATCTCAATCCATGTAATGTGTAGGCGTCCGATGTCGCTAGCTGCTCAGGAGGCGACGAAGACGATCCTTCAAGTCGGGCAGGTCATGCTGTACGACCTCCCATACGACCGTCAGGTCGATGTTGAGATAGTCGTGGGCAATACGATTGCGCATCCCGATGATGGGACGCCAGGGGATCTCGGTGTGACGGTCGCGGAAGGCTTCGGACAGGCGGTGGCTCGCTTCGCCGATGATCTCCAGTTGCCGGATGACAGCGTCCTGCCTCATGGGCTCCTGAGAAAACGTACCCTCGTCGACGCCGTTTGTATAGGCTTCGATCTGAGCGATGGCGTCGAGGATGTGGTGCAAGTAGATGTCGTCAGTCTTCATAGAGCACTACCTGGTCTTGCTCGACATAGGGGCGCAGGTGGGGGCTCAGCGCCGCCTCGCTGACCAACTCGACGCGTCGACCCAATTGCTCCGTCAGTTCAGCTTCGAGTTCGAACCAGCGTAGGCCCAGCGGAGGACGTTCACCTGAGGGACGGAGAGCAATGAGCAGGTCGACGTCGCTCGTCGGTCGGGCCTCGCCGCGCGCCTCAGAGCCGTAAAGCGCGATCCGCGAGGCATAGGGTCGCAGCAAAGGCAGGATCTTGTCGCGAAGGTCTTTGTGTTCGGCAATCATGCGTATCAGACGGTTTTAGGTCGTGCGTGGAGGGCAGCTGTCATAGGCCCAATTCGCCCTGGACCGACGTGGCATTTTGCTCTTCTTTGGCAAGCTTTTCGAGCTGCGGCCAGGCCACGATCAGGCCGTTGTAGGACAACGCTTCCTGGGCGCGTTGCTTACGCTCGCAAAGGGTGTAGAGCCGGTAGGCCAGATCTCGCGCAGCGTCGGCCGTGACGGTGCTTCGGGTACGTATGCCGGCCAGCAGCGTGGCCGCTTCCATCTCGCCATCCTGTTCCAGGGCACGGATCAGGTGCTGTACAGCCTCCCAGACGGTTAGGCGATTATCGGTGACTGGATCCCATCTGGAATCCAACTCCTCGCGCTGGAGAAGACGAACGGTGCCACTTTTTGCTGCGAGTATGCCAGCCTCAGCCATACCTAGAACAGACGTGTTCATGGCTGTTGAGAGAGTTTCGGCCTCACCATATCTAGCCTCTTCGAAGCCGTGCTGCTCGTACCAAGTTAGGGCCCACCGTGTGTCGGAATCGTAGGTGCCTTCATCCCTGTTCAGATACTCCTGCTTCACCTGGTCGATGGAAACCAGGGCGCTACGTACAGTCATTGGTGTACCGTCGGATTCAAGGACGGCGGCATAGCGGGAGAATGTGGCCATACCAGGGCCGATAATGGCCTGGGCTAGGTCTACGGGGGCAATATTGCCATACTGAAGTTGTTTGAGCGCCTCAGGGAGTTCAATTTTGAGTGCACTCAAAAACTCGCGCTTGGTTATACGGGGTGCATCGACGGGGCGTTTGCGACACACGAGAACGATTGACGTGGACAGGGAGCCCTTACCCTTCTTTATCGTCTCGGTTGATTCCGACAATACAGGCCACGTACCAGTTACACAAAGACCGGCATCGACCAACCCGCGCAACATGGTTTCCCATCCGGTTGATACCTCAACTTCCCCGTCGCGTGATTCTTTCTGTTTGTAAGCATAGAAGAAGCACAAGGGATAATCTTCATGTTGTATGGCCGAAAGCTCTCGGAAAGCCTCTTGAAAACCAGCTACGAAGAATTTTTCCGCCTTCCGGCGATCACCGTCGAAGCGATGGCGGACTGCTGCCAATTCCTCGGCCTTCGGCGTCAGCATGGTGCCGAATAAATCGGGGTATACATCTCTCAGGGCGCGCCGCTGCCAGATATAGAAAAAATCTGATAGATCAGCATAGCCCATGTTGTCGTAATAAGGAGGATCAGTCATGACTATGACCTGCTCGCCGATGCGCCCTGCATCTGCAACCTGCTGTTGAAATACATGACCTGGCCGGATGTTAGAGTAATATTGGCGAATCACACGTACTGGATAATCTACCGCCGAAACCCAACTACCTGATGAGCTACTGAACAAATTCGATTCGACAAAATCCCAGCTTTTCTGGATACCTTGTTGAGCAAACGGCTGCTCGATAGTGAAGCGACCTGAATGCCAAAAACTAAAAGCACAGCTACGATTGACGTACTTGCCGAGTATCAGGGCTAGAAAGGTAGTGATTGCATCCGCGTAAGCTTTTGCTCCTGTGCCACCTCCTTCCAACGTTTGGTCGTCATTAGGCAGGCCAGCTACAATTGCGTCGTTTCGAATGGCTTCATGAAGCTCTCGAATCGTGTTGGCCAGCAGATCGAGCGTCAGTAATTGTCGGTCTGTGAATAAATCTGCCCACGTATTCACGCCGTGCTTACTCGTGGGCATTGCCTGGGAGTAGTCAGGAATCGGCATGTCGGGCCGCCATTCCGGCTGTGCCGACAGGGCGATGCGTTCCTGTTCCGGAGTAGCCGGCAGATAAAGGCGACCCCGGCTGCGGCCACCATCGGCGATGCAGGCCATCAGCATGGTCCCGATACGACCAGCTTTGCCCTCCTGCTCTATGTAGCTATCGATGGACTTCTCTCCACAGGCAAGACATGTAAAAGTACCCCCTGTTCGGGGTACTTTGGTCGGGGGTGGTGCTGTACCTATACCGTATTTGATATGAAAGCGCACACGGCAAGTATCACGGTTTGCATCAGGCTCTAGCCAGTACTTCTGGCCCTTTTTTTTCGAAAGCCAAAAAGAACCTACCAGAGGTATAGGGCAGCCACACGTTGGATTGGAACAGCGAGCAGAGCGCGCCCAGAGCCATCCCATAATGGTTAGGGATTCGCCGACAAGCCCTTTCAGATCAGGCCGCGAGTGTGCGAGTTCTGGCGTAACCTTGTATCCAGGGTAAAAGGGTTCAAGCTGTGGCCGTACTCTTTCTAAAACTTGCTTTGCATAGTACTGTACATCAGCGGAAAATCCTTCAGCGATACTTGCCGTCTCCAGCAGCTTGCTATTCCTCGTACGTGGGTTGATGGCGGATTGCCTTAAGAACTTTGGAACTATCTCAATGAGCGTCTTGGCAATGATTACTGGAATCGGATTCAGGTCCGCAGCCAGCACATCTAGCCCCAAGCGTTGTCCTTCAAAAGGAATGAGCCCACGACCACA
>WUAR02567467.1:5232-21323 GCA_015164055.2 Chrysaora achlyos | reverse complement strand
TGATTTTGAAGAGGTAATCCGTAAACCAGTCTAGCTCTCCGCCTGTTATACCAAATCTAGGGAGTTTATTTTAAAGCACAGAAGGACTTCTGGTATCAAAGGCTTTAGACAAATCGATGTAGAGTGCTTCTGTCCAATCGCCACTAACTGCTTGCTTTCTAACGTAGTCAGTTAAAAATGTTACTGCTATTTCAGTTGACATTTTTAGTCATTGACATTATAATTTGGATTATAAACTTCGGCTAAAATATTTTCGGACAAATTTTGAAAAAAATGTTCAGTAATCTTCTGAATAATCTTTGCCCCTTTAAAAGGTTTGGGCTGGAGCAAAATCTTGTATCGAACGAGATTGCTCCAACGAGAACAGATTTTATCAAATATAGGAGGAAAGGAGATCTTTTTTTTAATATATAATTGTTTATTTCATAGCTAAATATTTGACACTTGTTAATACGTATATGTTCTCGTTTTTTTTTTTACAAGTTCAAATCTTCAAATTTGTCTTCTGGTTCTAGTTCAAGCTCGGTAGGGTAATCAATAACGGCCATTTTAGTCATAGGCCTATCTTTTGTGAAATATCAAGGCCTATTTATTATTTTTCGAGGAGGTGAAGTCAGGGGAAATTTTCGTATGCGGATAAAAATATCGACCATCTCCTATTCTAAGACATGGAAATATTTTGAATGATACCTGCAGCATAACAACATTAACGAAACAGAAATTTTTGCAAAGATTAGATTCTATGAAAAAAAAAAGATCACCCATTTCTCGAAGACAGTGATCGTGTTGAGTCAAATGGGGCAGATGGAAGAGAAGAATAAACTGACATTGAAAACAGTGAATTGGCTTAGAATCACAATTGCCCTGACTCAACTGATTAATTGTAGGTCCTGTATCCCTGAAAACATACCTCAAAGTAATAAATCGAGATTGATCGTACCTAGTTTGAGATTTAACAGATTATTTAAGACCTTTTGGAGGTTAATTTAGACAAAAAACACGGCATCTAATATATCCCATTTGAATCCGCGAGTCACCAATTTCTCGGAAACGGCCGAGTAGGCTACTATAATCAGACCTTCGATTTTCTGGTGATGAGACCTTCAATTTTCAGTATTATCCGCGTTTTCCCGCCTCCCGCGTTTTGATATATGTGCTTCTCGTCACAGAATAGAGATTAGTAGTAATCCATATTCTATGTCCTCGTTTAGGAACAAAGAAGAAGAATTTCATTTAGACCACCAGCTGGTGTGGTGAAAGCAATGATGAGGACGAGGATTCATCACGAAACAAAAACGGGGAAGCAAATTGAAGCTAAAATGCCATAACATTCCATTATTTGCTTGTAAGCTCCGTTAAAATGAACTACGACACCATTTTTATAGAAGAAAGTGGACACTTTCCTGAGACATTCTATTTTCTGAATGAGTTTCGACAAACAGGGGAGTTATGTGATGTTTATCTTGAAGCTGAAGAAGTGAAAGTACATGCTCACAAAGCTGTTTTGGCTGCCTGCTCGCCTTATTTTAGAGCTATGTTTACAGCTGACTTCTTAGAAGCAAGGCAACCAATCATCTGTATGAAAGGTGTGGATGGAAGAGCTTTAGAAGACATCGTTAATTATTTTTATACGGGTAAGATATCTATCAATGCGTTGAATGTGGAGGGGGTAATTGGTGTAGCAAACGCACTTCATCTTGAAAACTTGGTGAATCATTGTGAAACGTATATGAGAAGAAACATGTCACTAAGAAACTGCTTTGGCTTGTACTCCTTAGCTAAGTTCTATGGACTAACTGGACTGGATGAACAGGCTTTACGCTTTATATCTTGGTATTTTGCTGAAATTCCCCAAGAGGAAGATTTTCTTTTGTTGCCCACTGATCAGCTGAAGCAACTGGTGTCTAACCAATTTCTTAAAGTTCCATCTGAAGAGTTTTTGCTTGAGGCAGTCATGAAGTGGCTGTACCATGATTTGGAGAGAAGGAAAAGTGAATTCAGTATCATAATACCTGAAGTTCGTTTCTCACTGATGAACCCTAATTACCTTGCAGAGAGTGTCAGTGTAAAATTTTTAATCCAAAATTTTGCATTAGGGCAGCATTTTATTAAAGAGGCATTAGTTTATCAATCCAACAAATCTGATGCTGCTCATGAGAAGCTTACTGGGTTTAGTGAAAATCGATTTAAAGCCAGGTCTTCATCTGAAGATATCTTTGTAATTGGGGGCTGGTCAGATGGACAAAAACTAAGCACTGTCCAGTGTTTTAATATTGACACTTTACAGTGGAGTACTTTACAAAATATGAAACTGGCTCATGTGTCAAGGGCAGATTACTTTCGTGTTGTGGTGTCGAATGATGAACTTTATTCTGTGTCACAGAAACATGTATCAAAATATGATGCAGTTGCTTCTAAATGGTCTTGCATTGCTATTGGACCTGAAATACAATGTAAATGGGCAGGCCTTTGTGAATATAATGGCTGTTTGTATCTTGTTGGGGGAAACAGCTCTAGAATTTGTAAATGTTTCAATACAGAGGAGAGGGCATGGTGCGATCTTCCTCTTATGAGACACTCTAGGTATTATCCTGGAGTTGGTGTATTGATGGGAAAGATATATGTTGTAGGAGGTCTCGATCACAACTGGATGTCACTGAGAAGTTGTGAACGATACGATCCAAAAATTAATCAGTGGGATGTTATAAAGTCGATGAGAACACCGCGTTGGAGCCTTGGAGTAGCAGTTGTTGATGATCAACTTTATGCAATTGGAGGCAACCACAACGTTGAACAATATGCAAATTCCGTTGAATTTTTTAATCCTAGTGAGAACAAATGGTACAAGAATGTTGCACCATTGAATTATGGGAGAAGAAACCTTGGAGTTGCTGTTGTGAATGGAGTAATATATGTTGTTGGTGGAAGAGTTGCTAACACAATTGAGTATTACAATAAGCAGGCAAATGAATGGAGAGTGATTGGGTCAGTAAAAACATTTTGCAACTTTGGCTGTGTTGCTCTAAGGATAATTTGAACAATGTTTTTTCAAATATCTCATGCTGCTTGAGGTAAATTCTGGGATAATTCAGGGACCAGCTGCAAAATTACTGTAATATCTAAGCATCATTTATTTAAAAATATAACTGTAACAAGATCTTCAGCTGCACAATAATAACTTGCAAAATTTTAGTAGCTTGTTTTTAATGCACACATCTATTTTGAGATGATCACATTAGCAGTATTTCATTCCTTGCTGGTCAATTAAATGGCTAACAGTTTCAACTCTCTATTGCTATTTGTATCTACAAAAATTGTTTCTTGCAAAGACTTTGGAATGAACTGTTGCTGTAGACCAGTTACCAATGCATTAGATTCATGATCTATTTTTGTAGATTTTCTTAGGTTTAAATTGTAGTCACCTGACAGAGGACTTTTCCCATAGAGGGTTGGGGGCATGTCAAATTTTCCTTTCAAGTTCCATACCCTCTGAACAAATCTGGTCATAATGTTTGGAATAATGTTTGTCCCATAGTCTCCAAGAAAGTCAATTTTTGCAGGCAGTCCTTGAGGAAGGTGCCACTTGAGGTGAAGTAAATCGATACTTTCATTTTCAGGTGACCACATATCTTATCTTGCTATAACTTTAACTAAAAGTGGTGGTGATCGGGGATCTACTGGGGTTGAAAACAGGTTTTTAAGAGAGTACCACTTTGAAATGGAGCCTCTGCAAAGGAGAAATAGAAATATCAGCTTGACAGTAGAATACAAATTCTATGACAAGCCTTTCATTTATGAATTAGAAGGAATTGATTATGTGTTGGTAATATTGATTATTGATTTCAGTATCAGAATAATGATTGTCTCGTGAATAGGAATAACCTGGGAAAATCAAGAGTTCTTTGTTACAAAAGTAGAGCAAAAGGCACCTTTACATGTTCGGTGACCACACATGTTATTTGACATGGTTTAAGAGGGTACACCTATGGCATATTCGATGTGGAACCAGGTGCACCAAATTCTCCTTCCCTTTCACGAAGAATCAACATGCAACATTAAACATACTCTGAGTACCTTTCTATGCATGGCAAAAACAAGATCTAAGTAAATTCAATTTTGTCTTGTGTTCGTATCAATAATAATTACAAAGATTTCTTTATCACGA
This sequence comes from Chrysaora achlyos, assembly GCA_015164055.2. Classification (NCBI taxonomy): domain Eukaryota; kingdom Metazoa; phylum Cnidaria; class Scyphozoa; order Semaeostomeae; family Pelagiidae; genus Chrysaora; species Chrysaora achlyos. Next base: position 17,158 of record WUAR02567467.1, on the reverse strand, counting down.
GAAGGTGACATAACCGCGCTTTGCTTCGATGGATGCTTACAGGTGCCTCTTCTTAGTTACTCGACATCGAATGCTCGATTTAAGAAGACAATGTTAACTTTGAGGAATGATTCTCGACTGAGAAATACATTTCCGTGCAACGGAGCAAATTCAGAACGCGTATTTGTATAACAGCAACGCAAAATCGGCTCCCATCTTTCGTTTTTGGAGGAGACCAACGAGAAGAGCAGGATCGCCTCTGCTCATCGCTATAAAAATGTTGTCCTCTCATGCGCCTATTATAAAGACTTTGGTTAATTCAAATCTGTTAATAAAAATTTATTTTGCCATGATTACAACCGATACGAAAAATTATCCTGTCAATTCGACGATGAGCAGTATAGATGCTATCCTGGACGTGTCCACAAATGCTTTATTTGCAACCAAATTAGATGCTAAGCGTACGGCAACAGTTTTCAAAAGTTAGCTAAATTTTGACAGCTTGAAGATTCGAACAGTTAGACATCACTAGTTTCTATCGCCCAGAAATGGTGGAAGCATATTAGGACGAATAAGCAAGGAAAATTGGACATCCAACGCCCTATTAACACACACATATCTGCACGGAGGTCCGAATCGTTAATATCAAATTATACACTTTCTTTATCGGCAGTTTCAGATCATCATGCACAATATATGTTAATATACAACGCTGTTCAAACAAAGTTTTCGTCACCTCTTCACAATGCAGCAACGAGTAACAGTCACATATTATCCGCTAATATATTTGTTACCAATTGATAGCCTGTATCCATGAGTACATGAATGAGACCTATTAGTCCAGTAGCAGGCAGGTGGTACCACCGGATGAGGTAATGTATAAGATAATGTGTAGAATTTGAATATCAGTGTTCTTTTGATGGGAGAAGGGCCGTTTTGAGACGCGATAAATGCTTCCAAAATTTAAGGGAAGCGTGTTGTTAAAACTTCCATTATCCCTCTTTAAAAATTTTCTTGTAGCATAGATCATTTATCATGGCTCCACCAAACTCACCAAAGCATAGCCATCATCAAGGTGTTATTTAGGATTCAGGTCATTATATTTGATTACGGGGTAACCCTGCCCAAAAATGGGGGTAACAAAGCAAATGGATTTCAATTCTCTAAAAATACATCACTTTATTATTTCTGGCGGGTAGAATTTGAATTTCGATGTTTTTCTATTCGAGAAGCCGTTTTGATAGGACAAATGCCCCCAAAATAGGGGTTACGTGTTTGTTGTCATAACCTTGATGTAAATTCATTATCATCATCAACATCAGTCGATAAAAGTCAATATGATGTACTTACAACACTGTGGCAGACTTTGCGGTCCTTCATGACTCTCTTCAGATCCTGAGTTTCGATGCCCATGTCCCTACAGATAACATCAGGCAATGATAATTTCCTACTTCTCTTATGAGGATAACTGGGCTTTCAGAGAACAAGTGACGATATAATTTCAGAACTAGCGCGGCAGCAGTGACCAGCAAACTGTCCTATCCGGGATCTAACAAGAGCAGAGACACGTGAAAGTGGACCAGAGATTTTGGAGATAGTTGGTTAATTGCACTTGATCTTGAAGAGCTTTAGCTTTTAATTTTTCTAAATTGTTCAGATCAGCTAAAAGTTCCTGTTCATCATCACTGGTTTCCTAAGGAATTTTCCCTGTTTCCGTTACTTTACTCCACTCGATGTCTGCTAATCTGTTTAGCTCTTGCATATCTTCTTCTTCTACTTCCTTCTCCTCCTGCTTTATCGTAGGTGGACTGGATGGTGATTCGTCCATTTTTTCTTCTTTTTTAACCATTTTTGGACTTGGAGGAGGGGTAGAAATTGGTGTAGTCGGAGTAGATATCGTCTTTGGTGTACCTTTTAAGTTCAATGCAGCGAAAAATAACCGAGCTCTGTCGTCCAATGTTTCCAATGAATTTTTAAATTCAATGGTTGCGTCTTTTACCTCCTTTTCGAAAGTGTTGTTAGGCGTGGGATCTGCTTCAACGAAATCGAATACAGCCTTCCGCAGATGCTTCTCGCTTTCATACTGTTTGAAGTGTTTGACAAACAAATAATTTGGCGATTGGCTGTTGCTGTGATTGTTCAAGTAGTTTTCAACTTCTTCTGCTATTTGTTCCGATTCTCTCTGCCGTTTCTTTGCCTTGCGGACAGTACATTTTTCTTCATTGTCCTCAGATGATGAGCATGATGATAAAGATCCAAGATCATTTGATTTAGCAGCTACTGTACGCACAGTTGACACACAGGTCCATTTATCGGCCACTTTTTTAGGTTTGAAATTTTTGTAACTCCGTACTCAACTGAATGAATTTCTGACTTCACTCGTTTTTTATACTAAAAAAAATAGTGCATATGCGCTATTTATGCACTATTTTGAATAGTGCAAATGCACTTTTTTTTTCCTTGAAGAATTTTTTTTATATATATTTTTTTCTTTTAGTTAATTTATGATTTTTTTTAGGACTTCAAAAGATGTGCAGAAAGAGAACAAGAAGGAAGACTATAAAGCAACTACTGTACACCGATATGACGATAAAACCAATTCGTTTGAGGTGATGTTCAAAGCTCCTGAGCCATCAGCATCAGTAAACGAAGGTGATGATTCAGGAGAGAAAAAGCTTTTAGCAAAAATGAAAATTAATTTTTCAGTGTTAAAAGACGAAATCAGGTTAGATTTGACTCCGAGAACCAAGGAACCAGAGTCGGATGCACTTGAGGCTGAAGAAAAAGACTATGACAATCAACTGTTTTAATCTTTTTTGTTTTTTTTTTAATTAAAGATATCATTGTCGCTGATATGAAATATATTTTCAAAAACTTTTTTAATTTGTCTGTCACTTTCTAACAATCTTCTTTTATAGAACGGATTAGTTTCTGCTTTGCTTGACTCATCTCGGTTGATTTTGAAAAAAATCTTTTCCCAATACTGATAGCCCTCTTTTAAGGGATCACGTTTTCTGCAGATGTTATAAAGAAAAATTAACGCATACTCTCCACAGACGTTGGTGTCGTTCGATTGAATTTGGTAATTGAAAAACTTCATCGTGTCAGGATTTTCCTTTTCGTAACAGTTTTTTACGTTCATTGCCTTTATCAAAACATCTTTCGTAAAGTTTTCAGGATCTAGAATTTGATTTATATTTTTGTGTCTATAAATATGTGAAAAAACAAATGAAAAAATCATCATTGCATCTGCAAATGCCTAAAAACATTGGTTCGGTGGTCTACCGTAAGAATCGAAGAAATACACTCTATTATCGTGACCAAAATAAACTGCTTGCCAGTGTAGCTAAACCCCCGTGTGCGTGGGTGCCAGTATTTAGAATATATCCAAAAGGCAGAGCATTGATGTTTCTTCTAACAAGTGTACGAAGAAGAATTTCACGGAAACAACTAAGATCGCTGTTTAGAATTTTTTGAGTTACATCATCTTCAGTTATACATCCTCCGTAGATTTTTGGTAGATATTCATCAGAATTAACAGCATTATTGATGTCAATGTTGTTCAGTCCTCTTTCGATAAATTTTGGTTCTATTCGATTTGGATTCATGGTTTTTTTTTATAAAACAGAAAAATATTGGTTTACTATTATATATGGAATAAATTAAAGTGTTAAATTTAACAACTGAAAATGTAAAGTTAGTTGGAATAATCTTTAGTAATTTGTCCTTCTGGTGAAATTGAGAATTCACGTTGATCGATGAGTTCAAGTACAAACTCAGTTCCAACAGGTAGTCTTTTACCATCCGGCAGCTCTATTTTTAATGATAAATTAGCACTTCTTTGATCTTCTCTGAGAGTGTTATCTAGCTGACATAGTTAGTGTTAGTGAATCATTGTATGTTGAATAACCAGAGACGGGTTTGTCTTCATCCAGTAGATTTGATTGTGTATAGTCTGTATAATTTATTATCGGATCCTCGATGTCTTTATTGAGTGTTTCACGAATGAGATCGTATTCTTGTCCGGGCAAATTGTATTTATCTTTCCATATTGATGAACCGTTTACCAAATACAACCATTTTGATAGAGCTGGGAGCTCCAAGCATCTCCAGGGATTGACCGTTATGCTTGTTCTAAAATTATTTGGCTTTAGATGCATAATAATTTTATCAGGAATTTTATCGGTTGAAATTGTTGGGTTGAAGGTTTGAGCTCCTTGTGCAGGTGTGAGGGTTTGGATATTGTTATTTGTAAACTGGAACTTGTCTGGTCTTTCGACGGTGTAGCTGTTGACATATTTTGCAAAAAGTGAACTTTCCAACTGCATAGTGGCGATTTTGATGTACATCTCCTCGATTCTAATTTCACAGTTTTTAGCGATGGTTTCTGACTGTATCCCTGATGTTGCATTCGGGGTTGCCATATGATAGAAACTGTTAGAATTTCTATGCAATTTAATCTCCAAGTTATTTTTCATATTGAAAAGCGTTTCCTGGAGTCCGAGGGGATTGCGGATAATAATTTCCAAGTTGTGAACTCGGCCTTTGTAATACATTTTTGCAAGGCTTGCACGCGCGGGATTTTTATCATTGACAGGAGGGCTATCTTCATGTCCATCATCACAACTGGTCTCCTCCAGATGAGCCGGTGTTTCTTTAACGAACCCTTTTCGTTCTAAAATGCCACTGTTGTACGTCTGTAATGAGGTGTTCCATAGTGTATCTTCAAAATCTTTTACGGCATAGTTAGTCCCTCCTCCTAGGTCTTGGCCGTTAATACGCATTTCAATATTTTTCCATAGAGACGCAGCTACATTGTTTATTGGAGAGATTCTTTTTTGTGCCGCAAGAGCAGGGACAGTTGCACCCCATGGAGCATTGTTGTAGCTAAAACATTCTAGTTTATATAACCACTTTCAGCCCCCGTTGCATGTTTAAGAATAGTCCAGGACTTTCTGGTATGTTAAAATTGATTATAGGATCATTTGATGCCAATGGAGTTGCCGGTTGAATTCTTGTTATTGATGCGTTTTTAAACCCGTCAACGTAAATGTCAGACATTGGGTGAAAATTCATCATTTCAGAACCGGGTCCTGTAGTAATTTTACGCGGACCGGTCTGTTTTGCTGCCGGGTCGCTTGCATTTCCAAAACGACATCTCTTCAAATGCATGAAATCAACCTGTCCTGAGGAGTTAGGATTCAGTGTGCCTCCGGATAATTTGACTTCTTTGGGTTGTCAACATTGTCAAAAATTCGTTTTCTTTTTTTTGTTAATAACTTTTTTATACACATCTGCCAGATCTGTTACCTCCATATTTTTTTTTTTGAGTCAATTAATAACCTCCTGGTTGAAAGCGGACACCTTCTCTAATTTTACCCAAACCTACTCTCCTGCGTAATTTACGACGAAGTCTTTTAAGTTGTCGTCTACTTCTCCTTCCAAAACGAATATTTGAGATGGCAGTGGAAGTATATTTTATCAATTTTTTAACAAGAGGATTATTAGTCACTGCTTTGGTTGATAAAGGTTTCAGATGAGAGTTTACTTTATTTTGAATTTTTGCTTTAACCAGCAATGGTGGTAGCCTTAGCCTTTAACGCTTTTTTAAAACTTTTGGATTTAATCTTTGTCAGTGCAGCTGCTTTTGCCTTTTTGATTATTCCCGTTCCTCTTTTCTTTATACCAGTTGTAGCTTTTTTGAATAGTGACTTAATTCTCCGTCCCTTAAGGGCTCTTTTCCCGGCTTTCTTTACACCACTGAGTCCTTTTTTTGCAAGACTTTTGAACGCCTTCCCGAAAAATCCACCAGAGCCACTGATAGGGTGTTGGTATTGTACTGTGAGAGGTCGACTCGTAAATTCAGTGTAAGCGGACATTTTTTTTTTTTTGTTAAAAATAAGTTGTTGTAAAATCAAGACTATATATCAACAAAAATCAAAATCAAAATATTGAAGCTGTTAATTTTTAATTGAAATCATGTCATTAATGTTTTCTTTGAGCAATCATTTCCAATTCAAGTATACCAGGACAAATTCTGTCATCAAAATTATTTTTTACGAAAAACATCATGTCTTGAAAATTATCTCCAGGGGTTAGTTTTACATAGATTGGGTGCTTCATAACGAGTTCGTACATTTGTATCGGTCCGCTTATACCTACTTTTGCGTTGGCAAAATTAAATGCCGGACAGCAGTGGCGGTGCCAGGGGGGGGAGTGGGGGGGGACTAATCAAAGGATCCTAAGCCATTTTGAGACCTCAGATATGACAAAATCCCGGGAGCTTCCGGGGGCGTCGCCCCCTGGAACAAAATCCCCCCCACTTTTTTGGGGCTGGCGCCGCCACTGTCGGACAGGGTAGATATGCGAGGAGAGGACTGGCATGATTACGGATGTGATAGTTGGGATTTGTGATGTTACAGTACAGGTAGGTTTGATTAGCGTCGACATGATCAATCGGTTCAGAACTGTATATATCCACACTGGTGTTATCGGGTGAAGAAAGGAAAGTTTTGTATTCATCGTATTCAGAAGGAATGTAATATTTATCTTTTAATACTGGCAATGTCCATTGGTGTCGATTAACAAGGTTGCCAACTTCCCCGTCAGGACTAATCACCGGAGCGATTATGCTACCGTACACTGTTGCAACACAAACGTTGTTGAAAGAATGTTTTTTTAAACCACTGTACATGATTTTCAACGGTGATCGAGTTATTTTATTCTCACTATCAACAATAGGAGGAGTTTTGCAAATTGCTTCAAAACCCAGCACTCGTGCAAGGATGCTTCCAATGGCCATATAGTGACAACAATAGGGCACATTGATTTTGATCCTATATTGACCGTTTGGGTTGGTGTGGTGTTTTGAATTGTCGAGAGCCATAGTAGGAATAGATTCAGGTCCGAATTGATCCCATAGAGTTTTACCGAAGAGGCCCGATGTTTTTTTAAAACCAGTTATTTGATTTTTTTGAAAGTATGCGGAAGGTTGAATGAACATTTCTGATGGAAATGTTTCAAGAAGGTTGGCAATTGATATCACTGCAAAATCGTTATTATGTTTTGCAAACGATTGCGGATATTTTTTAAGAAGAATGTCTAGCAAATTCACTCGAAATACGAGACATCGATTTAAATTTTCTTCACCCGATTTTGGTTTATCATTCATGCTTCTGGTATACCACTTATTAAAAGTGTCTTTTTTAACGGATCAAAATACTAATGCGAAACTATGCTCTTCTGTGATCGGATTGTATAATTTCAGATATGCATTGATTTTCACCGTGTATCTTTGAAGATCGGAGAGATATTTTTGAAGAGGTATAATGTTTGCTCCAGATGTGTTATAATCTCCACTTACAATTATTGAGTTATCTTCTTCATTTGTTAATTCCAATATGAAACTTGTTAAGATGGTGTCGTATTCCTCGACGGTAGGAGTGGAGGCGTAATTGTACGGCACCTGTTGAAGTGTGTTAAAAACACATGCTCTATTTGACAAAGTTAACACAACACTAACGGAAGCATAGTTTTATAAAATAGCTTTTAGTTCAGGTGTTATTTTTATGTGAACATGAAATCTGTCGATGGTAACATAGAACTGTCTCTGTTTATGAGGATTTTTCCATACCAGCGGTTTGTTTGATGAATAGTCATATGGATTATTTTCTTGTGAGAAACTAGATTTACAGTGAAAGAATCTCCCCACGCGTGAAACGTTGATCGTACGAAACGGCATGATTATATATGGTTTTTTCCAAAGAAAAAACGGTCAGATATAAAAATAAAAAATCCGAAAATTAAATCAACGATGTGTTTATAAAAAAATTACATCACACTTTTAATAAAGAAGGTAATCGTCAGCGGTTGATCTTGTAAACTTATTGGTGTGGCCGTGTCGTCATAGTACGCCAAAGCCTCGTCAGAGAGTGTTGTCTCAATACTTAGCTGGTTTGAGTAACTGGTAGAAATAGTGTATTCATATCGTACTTGGTTTATTAACGTTAGAGTGTTGAACATTAACAGATCAGGTTGTTTGAAATGTATGTTATATACGTTATCAAAAACATTTTTAATCGGTATGTTAACGATTATAACTGTAGGTTCGAAAATACCACTTGTAATATTTTCTATTATACTGTCAGAAGTTATTTTTATTTTAGCGTGAACGGGTTTTCTTAGATATTCTGAAATCAACCATCCAATACCACGTGGGAAGTATTTGCTATTCAGTGATGTATGTATTGGCTGAGGGAGAGTATAATGGCTCTGGACCAGAGTATAATTGAGAGTATAATAGCTCTTGACCCTGACCTCGATACCAATAATTAGGATTGTTATACGCCATAGTGGATTTGAAATTTTGATTTGATTGACACAAAGTGCCAACGTATAGATCAACGTATTCTGTATCGTCAATCTTCGAAAGTGGATCGTCCACACTAACGTTACACTCAGGGTGGTTGATGAAATAGATCTTCTTTTGATCTGGTCGTGAAGTGTACGGAGTTGTGGAATGGTAGGATTTATGTAGGACAGTGATTGCAAACGGTCGACGTGAGTATAACATTTTACATCCTAGCATTCCTCCTGCGGTAATTTTTGATTCAACACTGCCTAATACTTTATTCAGTTCGTCGACTGTTTTTTGAGGATTTAACCATCGGTCTTTAGTGTAATCCATTAATGCTCGTGTGAACGCTTCACCGTGTGATGAAGGACCAGTATCCGACCCTGGACAATAAGGAAAATAATCACCGTCTGTCCAATTGTCAACACCAATAAGCTCGGCAAGCGTTCTACTAATTCGAATTATTTGATGGTATCCCCCAGAGTTTTCTTGATATGTAACATTCGCCTGAGCACGTAAATTACCCCAAACATCATCTCTGAGTCTTCCAACCACGATATCAAAACATTCCTTGGATATGGATGTGTCAGAATTTTTTCATTTTTAATTCGTACCCATTTACCTTTGTGTAGAAGTGGCTGTCTAAGATTCTTATCCCATATCGCTCCTCCACCTTTTTTTTTAAAGCATTTGATATTTTTGTTTGATTTGATGATGACATATTCATCCTTGCTTGATTAGCATTGAAGGGGTCGATTTTGTCAGGCGCCATTTTAGTCGAGGCATTTGGTGTTTCATTAAACGATTGTATAACATCACTTTTTCGGTTGAGGCGTCTTCTTTTAAGAAGTCGAGTGCTTTGACCAACGCTCCTCTGTATGTTCTGAGTATTTTCTTTACCACTTTGCGGCTTCAACTTTTGTTGCACATTTTAATTTTTCTTCTTCATTATCTTATGGGCTTGACGAATAGGAGGAGTTGAGAGAACGTGTTTTTTGCTGTAGGGGTTGTGCGCTAGAGGGAAATTGGGGTCGAACAGAACCAGCGGGACCAGGAGATGGACGAACTCGTACACTAGGAGAGCTACTGGGTTGTTGGAGGGTTTTACGATGCTCCTCACGAATCAAACCCGGTACATGGTCTCGTAGATAAGCATTTCCGATCAGCTTTATATTGAAACCTCTTTTATGCAGGGCATAGAGCAAAGCACGAGTGCCTTCGGGCACCATGGAGTTTTCACCTGCTTTTCCAGATTATTACCAACAACGGGATTTTGTACATTGTCAGGATTTCTTGGAAATAGGTCATTTTCCTGCTCTTCTTGTTCGGTGTCCATGATAAATGTAAAATAAATAAATAAAAAGATTCTACGTGTTGATTATTAATTAATAAAAAACAGGAGTATTTCCAAACGGCATATATCTTGTCCCGTCTTTCAGTTTAATTATGCATGCCATTTTAGGAACTGATGCAATGTCTCTAATGGTGGTAAATCCTAGAGGCCTGGTTGAGGCCGATACAACTCTGATTTTATTGGTAACTATCGGTGGATTTCCGTATGGTTGATAAGCAGACTGACTTTCCAATTGTTCTTTTCTCAAGTGTCGTCTTCTTTTGAATTTACCCATGATAGAAAGTATATTTTTTTCCAAACGGTGATTTATATAGTAATAACTTCATAAAAGAAAAAGGGATTTAACATTGCAATATAACTCGTTATGATTAAATTTGATACAAGATTCTGTCTACGGAAAATTATGTTTCAGATTGTACATTGAATCGTAAAATATTTTCTTTTTCATTTTAGCCAGAGCTTCGTGGTTGTTATTAAATCGGTGAATGTTTCGAAAATTATTTAACACGTTTAAGCGTGCCCGTGAACCGGCCAAACCGATATGATTCATGGAAGTTCTGTTTGGTACGGTCCATCTGTCGAGGTTGCCGTACATTCCTGCTCTTATTTCATCATTAATGGGTGCAGTGTCTCGTAAAATATTTTGTAAATGCATATTGCTTCGATTTATTCTGGACTTTTTTCTTTTTCTCATCCTCTTCTTATGTACACTTTTAGACTTTTTTCGAAAGTAATGCTTGCCATTGCCACCGATTATATAACGCAGATGTGTAGTTCTTGGTATGCTCGTCGTCGCTCTCTCCAACACACTCACAGTTCCATACAGTGAACTGGTTTTAATATGATTTGCATGAAGTGGGTCTTTGTGTCCGACAGGTTGATAGGAAGGAATTGTAGCCATTGCTTTTTTTATTTTGTTTGCAAATTATTGAAGAACAAACGAATAAGAGACATATATTGATTTTTTGATGTAATAGTAAAAATAAACTGATTTATCAAATACACTCAGATTTCATCTTTAAATTAAATATGATCAAGAGTAATTCTTTTTACAATATCGAGTAAGTTTGACATTGTATCTTTTACGTTACGAGTGTTTTCACGACAAAATCCATTCAAAATATTCTGTATATCTTCATTATTATTATTATTGTTGTTGTTGTTGTTGTTCGGAGGTGGATGATGACTTGCTCAAGGGTCAGTTAATCGTGAAATAATCGGTCTAAAAGAAACAGAAGATGGTACTCGGTTAGTTTGGACCGAAGCATTGACCTGTTCAGTTGGTCTGTGTTGATTGATGAGTGCTCTGAAGTGGAATAGTTTGTGTAAATGCATGGATTTGATGGTTTATCGGTGATGAGTGAACAAAGCTTCTGTTTGATGATCTCTCTGTAGACGGGTATGTACGAATCAATAGAGGACGTTTATATGCAATCGTTCTTCTTTGATGCGGGCTCAGAGATGGTGGAGATGGTGTTGGAGGTACGGTAGGTGTTATTGGTCTAAAGCTTTCGTTGTAGAGATTGATGAGGGGAGAAAATCGTTCATTCACACTTGTGGGTGTTAGTGGTTCGTTCGACATCTGCAGATCTGGTGATGATGTTTGTGAAAGAGTTTTGAAACTTTCGCTGTAAGGACTTGGTAGCGGAAGAAATGGATCATTTACAGGACTAACTGCAGGTGTGGGATTGTTTAAAATATTGTCAATAGTTTCAGAAGGAATCGGGACGGGTGTGACCAAAACTTCGTTTGGTGAGTCTCTGTCCGTAGATGATGATTGTGATAGGGTTTTAAAACTTTCGCTGTAAGGACTAACTACCGGGCCGGTGTTGTTTAAAATATTTTCATTACCATCAAGCACGGGTGTGACTAAATCATTCTGGGTAGTCGGAATGTGGGGGAAAGGAATTGGTGAATGGTCCTGTAATTCTCTATTCAAATCATCATCGTCGTTAAAATTATTCACTTGCAGGACACCAGAAGCGGATCTTATATTATCATAAATTTCATTTGCCGTTTCCATCGCTATAGCTACCTAAGTCATCTAGCTGTGAATCTACAAAATGTGCAGTGTCGTCATTGTCATCTGTGGAAATTGGTTGTCTGTTTTGTCTCGGTCGTTTCAGTCCTTGTTGATTTCGGGCTGTTGTCATCGAACGAGTTATCCTTTTTTTGCGTAAACTTGCATTAGGACTTGATGATGAAGTGGACGACGATGCAGATGATGATGATGATGATGA